>JAOEGS010020851.1:0-25210 GCA_025447755.1 Corythornis vintsioides
CCCCCCCCCCCCCCCCCACACTCACCCCCTCACCTTCCCTCCCCCCACCCATTTGCAAACCTGATTTTAGGGCGAAGGGTGCAGCATCAAGAAAGCACCAACTCGGGGCCTTTGCAATATTTTTGGTGGTGTTTCCTGTTGCAAGAAAAAAAAAAAAAAGGAGGTAATTTTCTTTTCTTTTTATTTTCTTTCTTTTTTTTTTTCTTTTCTTTCCCCTTTTTTTTTTTTTTTCTTTTCTTCCTCTTTCCTCCCTTAGCGCCCACCCACCAGATGCACTTAAAATGTAAATATGAGCCGGCAGAACAAATGCTACAATACAAAACAGAAACACATGTATGGGCAGGAAAGGGGGGAAAAAAAAAAAAGAAAAAAAAAAAGAACCATCAGCTTTGGAGAGGAAGAGGCTGCAGAGTCCAGCTCGGCTCACACAGCTCCATCTTTAGGACAGGAAGACTCTTGAGAGCAAAGAAATAGCTCAAAGGGATTCGAAATTGTTTGGGGTTTTTATTTCAGACCCTCTCGCAAATAATTAATCTTCTTTTTTCTTTTTTCTTTTTTTTTTTTTTTTCAAGAGTGAATCCCTTGTTGCAAAGATTTGGGCTGTTGGGATTTTCTTCCCCCCAGAAATAAGTGTATATATTGAATTTATTGTGTATTTTTCCCCCTACTGATAAAGGACATATCAAATTTATTGCAAATTTTCCCCCTAGAAATAAATGCACATATTGAATAGATCATAATTTCCATTCTGGAAATACACATTTTGAATTTATTGCAAATTTCTCCTCTAGAAATAAATTCTTACAAAGGATTTTTTCCCCAAAAAATAAATTTATTGCAGATTTTTGGTGGTGCTTTGCTCCTTCTCCTTTCTGCAAAGTGGGATTTTAGTGAGAGCAAAGTCACCCCCCTTAAAATAAATAAAAATTGACTTTTATTACAGAGGAAAGAGGCACTTAAAAAAAATTTAAAGATTTTTCAAGATTTTTATACCAGAGCAAAATTCCGATTTGTGATGTGATTTGCAATTCCATTTGCACTGCAATTCCAATTTGGGATGCAATTTGTGAGTCAATTTGGGATGCAATTTGCAATACAATTCCAATTTGCAATGCAATTTGTGCTGCAGTTCTAATGTGTGATTCAATTTGCGACGCAATTCCAGTTTGGGGGGGAATTTGTGCTGCAGTTTGTGCTGCAATTCCCGTTTGCAATGCAATTTGTGCTGCAGTTTTGGATTAAATTCCAATTTGTGGTGGAATTTACAACTGCAATTCCAGTTTGCTTTGCGATTTGTGGGTCATTTGGTGCTGCAATTCCAATTTGTGCTGCAGTTCCAATTTCTTGATGGAATTTACAAATCTACGATGCAATTCCAATTTGTGCTTCAATTTGAGCTGCAATTTGTGCTGCAGTTCCAAATGGTGGTGGAACTGAAGATGGGATTTATGCTGTGATTCCAATTTGTGATGGAAATTAAGATTCAATTTACGATGCAGTTCCAATTTGTGCTGCAATTTCTGCTGCAGTTTGTGCTGCAGTTCCAAGTTGTGCTGCAATTTCGAATTGTGGTGGAATTCAAGATTTTATTTGCACTGCAGTTCCAGTTTGTGCTGCAGTTTGTGCTGCAATTTGTGCTGCAATTCCAAATTGTGATGGAATTTAAGATTTTATCTGTGCTGCAGTTCCAAATGGTGCTGCAGTTTGTGCTGCAATTTGTGCTGCAATTCCAACTCATGCTGTGTCTGCAACCCGGGGGGCCTGGGCCCTTGGGCTCCTGCTGGGCACCGTTGGCAAAGCCACTGCAAAATGCCAAACTGCTGGCAAACCCCAGTGTTATTTAAGTAAAACAACCTTGATGGGGGTCCAAAGGGGGTAAAAAAATCAATGTATGACTTACCAAATCACCCGTGAACCATCTCGGTGCTGCAGCCTCTGCTCCGCTGATCTTTTTTTGCCCTAATTCTGGGAAAAAAATGGAAAATTAAAGCATCTCATCCAGGAGCGGGGTGGAGAATGTGGTTTATTTAGGGGTTTTCCACGGGACTGAGAGCAACATGATGTAATTAAAATGTTGCCAAGAACTGGAACCTGGCTGGTTATCCCTAAAAATGTATTTTTTCTCCCCCCCCCTAAAATGCCTGCTGGGTTCTGCGGGGTGGATGGGAAGATTTCGAGGCAGGTTGCGTCAGGCCGTGGGTTAAACTGGTTTTTCCTGGGATGAGGGAAAACTGGTTTTGCCTGTTAGTTCCCAACACTGTCTGGGATGGGGAGAGACTCACCTTGGATAACCTTGGCGTTGACTTCCCCCAGTCCTGGGGTTTGCATCCCTAGCTGAGGATATTCGGGGTATCCCTGGGGATGGGGATATTCTGGGTGTCCCTTGGGATGGGCATATTCAGGATGCACCCGTAGCAATCTCAAAAGGGGATCTGCAGCAAGACCTACAGCAAAAATCACCCCAGGGATGGGGTGGCTTTGGGTGCAGTGTGGGAATGGGTGCTGGGGGAGAGAGGATTTGCATCCTCTGCCTGAGGCAAGGGAGCAAAAAACCGGCTGGTGGACGTGGCAGGAGATGTGCTGCAAAAAAAACCCCAACCCATGAGGCCCTTTTCATGTTCCTTTTGCAGCTCGGTTGCACCGACTGAGTTTTTAAGCAACTCTGGGAGGTGTTTTATATCCTCCAGGTGAAGTGTGCATTAAATTTTCCCAAGGGTTTGGGAATTGAAGATCTGTCTCGCCTCCGACCGGCGGGACGGTGCAGACGGAATCTCAGGAGGGTTTTGCTGCCAAGAACCCTGATTAGCTGGGAATTGCATGGCCAGGAGATGGGAAGGAAGCAAAGGATGGGCTAAAAAATAATGGATACAGGCCTTGCAAGCTTGTGTGCACAGGCCTTGCGAGCTTGGTGTGCTTGCTGCAGGCAGCTTCATGCATCTCTGAGGGGTTTTTTGTTGGAGACCAAAGAGCAAACCCATCCTGGTTGCTCCACTGCACCGTGCCCCAGCCCTGGCATCTTCATCCAGGGTTTCTAGGAAGCTGGCAGTGCCACGGCCAGCAGCTTTTGGTGCCTCCCTGCGAGGTCCTTCCAAACCAAAAAAAAACCTCGGCAGAAGTTGGGACGTGTCTTGGAGAGGGCAGCCCAAAGCCCTTCCCCAGGAGGATGCCAGCAGAGGGCATCCCCAGACCAGCTCCATCACCCCAGTGACAGAGATCTCTGTGAACACCTCCATTTATTATTTCTTTTTTTTTCCCCCTGGAATAGTTGTGTTTAAATCAACACCCTCCCTTCCATGCACAACCCTTCTCCCCCATAGCACCTACAAGCACAAGGGGCACTTCTGAAGACCAAATATTTAAAATTCCTTGGAAAAGTCACCAGTTCACACCCATCCAAAACAGGTTTATTGAGTTTCTGTTCCATTATATATTGCAAAGTGTTACAGGGAGGGTGTCGAGCTGCACAGGGAGGGGTTGGGATTTTTGGCTGGGGTTGGGTTTTGCATTTTAACCCTGATGTTCTTGACAGTTCTGGCAGGGGGTGGTGCAGGATGAGGCCACCTGAGCTCCATCACCATCAGCTGGTTATTTAAGGGCTGGGCAGGGGTGCAAAGCTCTTTGCTTGCCCAAGCAGCCTGGGCTCCTTCCCTGAACTGAATTCATGGTGCTAAAAACTTATTTCTGGCAGAATTAAATCGCCAGGGACCCTGGTGGGTGATCCTTTCCCTGCACCCAGTCTCCCCAGATGACTGTAGGTGAATAAAACCTCGTTTCTGGTGTTGCTGGATTTGAAAGTAAATATTTATGTATTTTGTTTTGGCTAAATTGGTGGAAATAAGAGGTACATGAAATCGCTTCCAAGCCAGGAGCTGGAGAAGCACCTTTACCCCTCGCAGGTGTTTGCAGCAGCCAGGCCCCTGCGTCGGAGCTGCTCTGCAGGGTGATCTTTTTTATTTTTAACATCTTCTTATTTTAAATTTCTTTATTCGGAAGGGGGGGGGATGGTGGTGGTGTTATTTCAGCTCCCAAGCACCCTCAGGGTGGCCCAGCCCTACTGACGCCGGCACCCAGCCCTGGCTGAGTCAGTTGCCGCCGGTGAGCCGGGCGCCGCTGCCAACCCTCTCGGAGCAAATCTCTCGTGGCTCCCCCTTTTTTGGCTGAGGATGGGGTGAGTTTTAGGGGTGCTGGCAGCACCCTCCGGGTGCCAGGGAGGTCAATAGGTCAGGGTGCATTGATTCACCCTGGCAAAGGGGTTTGCAAATCTAGGCTGGGTGCACAGGGGACCTTCCTGCTGCGCCCCACGGGTGCATTTCTGCTCGGCAAATCAAAACGCTGCCACGGGGGTGGGTGCTTTGGGTGCTCTTTGCACCCTCCTCTCTTCGGGGGGCTGGGTTTGGGGTGCAGTAGCCCCTTCTTCCTTTGGGGGCTTTAAGTCCTTGCTGCAAAGTTTCTGGGGTGGGAGGATGAAAGGTGACTCATGATTGAAATCTGAACAACAACTTTCAGAACATCCACTGAGGTGTTTTTGCTGCCACCTGTTCCACCCCAAAAAGGGCTGGGGAGGGTCTCCCTCTTCCAGCTACTGGGACCGTGGGGGTCCAGTCCTCTCCACCACGATGCTCAGGTCCCTCTTGCACCGAGGTTTTCTTAGCTGGGCTCAGCAGCTCCACCGGCAGCAATACCTGGCAGTGCCCAAAGGAAAAGGAGGTGGGGTTTAATTTTTGGCTGCCTTCGAGTCATCTGTAGGGCACTGGGATCTATCTATCTATTCTTTTTTTCTTTTTTTTTTTTTTTTCCTGGGGCTTGTTTGGCTGGTTTCAAGCTGCAACAACCCCAGCAGCTGCTTGATTTGTTTGCAAAGGGATGTTTTCCAGCAGGGCCAGGTCGGCAGGTAATGCAGTGACAGCAGCTGAAAACTCCTTCCCAGCAGGGAGACCCAGCTCCAGACTCCGATGAAATAGGTAAGAGGGACTCAGGGTTATTTTATTTAACTATATATGTGTGTGGGGGTGCTCTTTGCACTGCTTTAACTTGTTTAGGTTTGTTTGGTTTTTTTTACTCTACAGTGTGGTTTGGGTTTGGTTTTTTTTTAGGGGAAATACCCTTGAAAGAGGATGTGGAGCTGTGTTTTGGGGGCTGTTGGCTTAGATGTCAAATATCCCAGAGAAAATCTACTTTGCTTGGAAATTTGGGAATCTCCCGGGACTGTTTCACACACAGGCAGCGAGAGGGTTAAAAGGTCTCCTCGGCATACAAGGGGTTAAGAGGCAAGGAAAAGGCTAAATCCTTTATTTATTAGGATTGGGAAGCCCAGGAGTGTAAACCAGGCTGTGTGGGAAGAAGAAGAGAAAGAAGGGGGGGAGATGCTGCCCAAAATTCCCGGCATCCCTCGCTGCAGCCGCTGGACCGCGGCTCCCGGCCGGCCGCCAACCCTCGGCCGCGGGGCTCTGGAGGTTGCTGGGCTGGGTGGGTGGGGGTCAGCCGGGGTGCCCCCCACCCTGGGCAACCAATTTGTTAGGGACGGTGAAATTCGTCCCCGTCAGGGTTTCTGGGAAGGGTTTTTTTTTTATTCCCCTCCCGTTCCCTCCCAGTCGGGGGCCTGCTCGGCCGATGCGGACACAAAGCCGGAGGAGACGCGGCCTTCCCAGGTCAGCAAACCCCCCATCTCCCCTCTCGCCAGGCCCGAGATATCAAGATTAAAACCCCCCCCACCCCATAGAAGGTAGAGAATGGAGAATGGATTTTCTGGAGCTTGGCTCATCCTCTTGCAGGGGGGAGAGGCCGCCCGTTGCCTCTGCTCGGGGCTCTCGCTCTATAGACGTAGATTCTACTTTGGGGGGGGGTGTGTGGGGGGGTGGGTGGTGGTGGCATTATTTTGAAATATAGAAGCAAAAAGCCCCTCCCAAAAAACCCCACCAGGGAGGGTCTCTGTGGCTGTTGCTGCATCGGGCTCATTCCTCACCCATTCCTGGGCTTTTTCACCCCATTTTTTTTCCACCGACATGGCCAACGGTTGCAAATCCCTCCCCAGTTTGGACTTTTCCCCAGATGGGATTTGCTTTGTTTGAGGTTTTTTACTTTGTGTGGGGGGGTGTGGTGCGTGAGAGCTCCCATCAGGAGAATTTTGACAGGAAAAAGGCATTTTCCCCCTTTTTTTCATCATTTTTTGGGATGTTGGTTGCACAGGGTGCAGGGCTGCAGCGAGCGCCGCAAGGGTTGCAAAGGGGCTGAATTTGCTGCAATATTCCCCCCTCCCCCCCTTTAGTATTTATTTTTCTTAGTAATTTATTGCTCAAACCGCTTGGTTATTTATTTTCAACAGCAGTTTATTCCTTAACCCACTCTATTATTAATTTGTAATGTTTGAAATGTCCTTCACTGGTATAAAAAGCAAGTTTTGTACCCCCCAAAAAAGGTGAAATAATTAGTTGTGGGGGTGAAAAAAAAGCCAGTATTTTATGGTGTGCTTGAAAGGTGCTTGCAAAATGGAGAGAAATTAAGAATATTGGGGGGGGGGGTGTGAGCTCAAATCCATCAGTGTTGCCACATGATAGCTGATTTTTTTGGGTGACTTTTTGGCCAAAATAAGGAAAAATCTACTTGCAAAAAGTGGGAGGAGTTTCATTTGGAGTTTTGCAACAAGGCAAACCCCATAAGTTAGGGAAATTTTGAGCTTGAAACACTAACGTGGGAAAAAAACCAAACCAAGCAACTTTTATTTTCTTGTTGTTGTTACTTCTGATTCAAATTCTTCTCCCTTCAAATGACTTTCCAGGATAGTTTTGCGTTGGATTAACTTTGCAAAACATCATAAGGTGGAGAATATTGTGAAATTTATCTTTATTTGGCAATTTAAAAGCATTGTTTTTGTTGCATTTTGGGTCATTTTGCAAGAAATCTTTGCAGAACAAGCTTTTTTTTTTTTTTTTTTTTTTAAGTGCTATAATACTGATTTTTGACATTTTTCCCCCCCTTTTTTCCCCCCTGCATTTGCACTTCTCCCTGCACTGGAGAAGTGGACAAGTTGGATCTTTTTTTTCTTTTTTTCCAGTTCATCAGAGATGTTGAAAAGGAAAATAAAAAGGAAAAATGTCAGTTTTCCAGGCCTTAGGTTTTTAGCTGGAATATTTGCCCAATAGAGGTGACAGAGGGAACCACCATGTTCAAAAAAAGCTTATCCTATAAGATGATGCCATTTGGCCAGAGTTTATTTAAAATCCCAAAGTCACCTTGCATCTTGAATTTTCACTGATTTTTTTTTTTTTTCCAGAGGGAAAACCCCTCATGTTTGGGTATGAATTTTTTTTTTCTGAGCTTTGGAAAAAAAAAAACAACCAAAAACAAAACAACACACCAAACCAGCTTTTGGCTTTTCTGTGGCCAACCCCATCTCATTGCTATTGTTTCATTCCCAACACTCCCAGAGCTGCCCCACCAGCTTCAACCACATCAAAACTCCTGACTTAGGGAAATTTTGAAAACTTGGGAAAATTTTTCTTCACCAGGATAATTTTTCTTCACTGGAACTGTCATTCTTCTGCTGATTGACACAAAAAGTCTGATAAGGTGCCACACAGGCCCAGTTAGAGCAGGTTGCAGAAGAAGAAACTTGCAGCAAGGGTTAAATTTGTTTTTTAAGTTAAGGTTATTTGCTGGGATAAAAAAAAAGGAAATTATTTTATAATTATAATACAAAATATATTATTATTCATTTAGAAGCCTGGGATTTGATGGAGAAAACATCTCTGCTTTGCTCTAGGGACTGCACCTGCTCTCCTCAGCATCCCGTGCACTGGAAATAATGAATTTGATTTATTTTGGGTTTTTTTTTTGGCCAAGGTGCTGGTGAAAAATCATCCAGGTGCTGCAATAAGCCCTGAAACCACAGTTGGGATGGAGGAGTGAATAAGTCAGAGGAAACTCTTCTTAAATCTTATTTCCAACTCCCTCCCTCCCCCAACCCCCTTATAAATAGTCCCGGGGTTATTTATAAGGAGGGATTAAGGTGAAGGGGGTGCAGTGAACAGGCAGAGAGATTCCTGCTGTAAATCCCTGCTCTGATAGTATGTATTTTATTTATCCAACCCCTATATTGAAGAAAAAAGATATATCTCTGTAATTGTGGGTGGGTGGGATGAGGCAGAGGATGCTTTAACTGGGGACCAGTCCCCCGGGGGTTGGCAGCTGGCCCCGCCAGCTGGGACCTGTCGCTCCGGCGGGGAGGCTAAAAATAAACAAAATAAACCCAAATCGGTGCCAGCTCACTGGGCAAAGGGGTGGGCAGGGCTCAGCAGATGGCCCTGCTCTTCTGCCTCCACTTTCAGTCAGCTCCAGTTATTTTTCCCTCCCTACCCAAGACGAGAGGGAGCTGGGACTGAACCCCGGGGATGCTGCTTCAAGCTGGGCTTCCAGCAGTTCCCGTGGGCTTGAAATCCATTTTTCCATGGCTAATATCATATCCCGATGCCCTCCTTGGATTATTCTGCATCTCCACGGCCTTCTTGGATTATTCCACATTCCTTTTTTTTCTTGGGGGCACCACCCTGGTAGGGCAGCAGAGCCCCATCAGTTTCCTCCCACCCCAATCCCATGGGATGCGTTTTGCTTCCAGGACTCTCCTACCCCTGGTAGCAGCTTTGTGATGGAAAAATGATGCAAAAGAACTTGAGTTTTGATGGGTTTTTTTGAATTCAGGAAGGTTGGGGTGGGTTGCTTTGTCATTCTCCTCGGCGACGGGCGTGTTCACAGCTGGGAAAAATAACCAGCCCCGGGACAAATCGGGCTGATGGGAGCTTATGTCAACTGTCAAAATGGAAAGTGACCTTCTCCCACCCTGCTCCAGGATAAAATCAGGGCCTGAGCTGGGCATCTCCTCCCGCTCCCCTCTCTGAATGCACAACCCAGCAGCTTACTGGAAGAGGGAAGCAAACCAGGGAGCAAACTGGTTTTCTGGCTCAAATCATCGGCATCGCTTTGCTGGGTTTATTTTACCCAGGTGTTATTTTCTTGTCACTTTGGATTTGTTTCGTTGTTTTGGTTTATTCTTTTCTTGGAAGCATCACCTCAGAAATATGGTTGGTTTGTTTGCTTCCCTGGGGTCCTCACATCTCCTGATGGAGCTGGATTTATAATTTTTTTTTTTTATTATGATGGTGGATTTGGCATCGCATCCATAGGGATCAAACCTGGAGCTGGTGAAAAAGGGGGTGCAGAGGGAATTGCCTGTGCCCGTGCTAATGGGAAGTGCCATATGAGAGCAGCCTTGGCTTCCAACCTATTTCTGGTTCCAGGACTGGGAAGAGAATTCAAGGAGGAGAAAAAAATAAATGTCCCCGACTCCTCTTCTCAAATAAAACCCTATTAATGTGTTTTTGGAGGCAAAGGGTTCATTGTCTGGGAGAAGATGTCTGCAACACAGGTCACAGAGGGGAAAAAGAGTCTAATTTTTCTTTTTATCAATGTTTATGGTTTTATTTTTGGTAGCTGGGAAAGGCTGGGGTGGGTTTTAACTCAAATCTTTGGGAGGATCTTTGCAGCGAGGTGAGGTCGGGGTTGCAGTGCCAGCCCCAGGCTGCTCCTTTTCCAGGGGTAAAGGCAAATTTAGGATAAAATCCGGGGATCCCACACCTCAGATCTCTCCTGCTGTGCTCTAGACCTACAAAAATATCTATATGTGGTGCTGGAGCTGCACAGCTCTCTGCAAACCCACGCGGGGCAATTGCAACCACGCTGCGCTGCAGCTCCGAGGGGTTTTGGCATGGAAAGAAGAAATAGATCCTTTTAGTTGAGGATTGTCCAGGGTTGGTGGCATCCCCTAAATCTTCTTCCCAGGGGAAATGAGGATCCAGGCAGAGAAATGGTTTGTTTGGGGGGGGGGGGGGGGTGGTCACAGCTTTTTGGTGCCACCCGACATACACCAGTTGCTGGTTTCAGTGGCACCAAATCAGTCGAGTTTGGCCCCATTTTGCTCTTGGCAGCCTCTCGTGTGTTGTTTCTTTCTGCTGCATCATCCCTTGGGCGTGGGGGTCTCTGCTCTGTCCTTCCTCTTCCTCTTGGTGACCTTTCAGGGCATCTTGCTGGGCATATCTGGTTACCGGAGCGGATGGGCCATCGATCCCGAGGAGGATGCTCTGCACTTCCCACCCTCTGAGACCTTCAGGCTTGGTGCTCAGAGCTGGGGTTGCTGTGCACAGGATAAATTTGCCATGCATGGGATAAATTTGCCGTTCAGGGGGTGGATTTACCACGTGTGAGCTGGATTTGTCTTGCAAACTGGGACCTTGGAGCAGCTTTTCTGTTTCCTCGCAAGGCTTTGCAGCAGCTGGGGCTGGATCTGTCACTCCTGCGCGTTGCTGTTGTTGCCTCCTTTCCTGGGAATAGATCTGGAGAGGGGCTGATCTCCCACCTCAACCCGTTTCTCCTTCTCTCCTGCAGGAAAACCTCAGGGAAGGGCCCAGGTGGAGCATCTGAACCCCCTGTGCCATGGCTTCGTCCGAGCTGCCCCCCAACCCCGCAGTAGGTACTGTCAACCCACTGGAGCTGGGGGCTGGGGTATTTCTGGGAGGGGAACACCCAACCTTGGGCAGAAGGGGATTCCTACACATCCCCATAGGAGCCTCTTGGGGTTGTGAAAACACAAAGGGCTGTTGTGTTTTTTGGGGGTGATGCTTCTTCTGTCCCCTCCATCCCCTCATCCTTCCTGGGCTACAGCAGCACCGCAGGGGACGCACCAAGTGACAGGGTTTCTCCTCACAGGTGACCACCTCTCCCCAGAGACCCCCAGCCCCCTGTCCCATGGGGTGGAAGACCTCGGCGAAGCCTTTGACTTTGAGGATAGCGAGGAAGAGGAGGAGGAAGAGGATTCAGTGGCTGAGCCAAGTGGTGAAGCCATCCTCCAGGCACCCCCTCGCAGGCGACGTGCTGCCAGCTCCGGTGGTGGTGAGGAACACAGGCTAGGGGGTCCCCAGTGTCTCTGATGTCCCCACTGTGTCCCCTTTGGATGCCCAGGGTGGTCCCACCCCAAGCTTGGGTGTCAACACCATTTCTCTTTCCTTTTCCTCTCCACAGACGGGCTGGTGCTGGAGACCCAGGAAGGGTATGTGAGGTCTGGGGGGTGACTGGGGGGAGGGTTGAGTCCCTTCAGCACAGCTTTAGATTTTATCCACCCTATTCAACATGTTGCAGCTTTGTGCTATGCCTCAGTTTCCCCAGCTTTTCCCCAGCTTCTCCCTCTCTCAAAGGAGGTTTGCAAACAGGAAAACCCAAGAGTCTTGAGGTGCCTCTGTAGCCTGGGGTATCTATGGGGGCTTTGGGTACTCTTGGGAGCTCTAGGGTTAACTGGGTGGTGGGACATTCCTCCACTGCCTCACTGATCCCTTTTCCTGCAGGTTGCCAGTGGGAGTGAGCAATGGGGAGGCTGGGGGAGCCCCCCCCATCAGTGTCCAGACATGGAAGAGGGAAAGCATCTGCCATGGTGGGTTAAAATACTGTGGAAAAAAACCCCCAACCCTGCTGAGGCTTGGGAATTATTTCTCCATCCTGGCTTGATCCTCAGATGCTGACTTGAATCCCTGGGGTTTGTTTTTATTTTGTTCCCCCCAAAGACGAGCGCTTCCAGTTCCCACCAGTGGAGGACGATGTGATCTATGATGAAGTCCCCTGTGAATCCTTCGATGCTGAGCAGGACGGTAGGGGACAGACCTTCCCCCTGCACACTTTCCCAAGGGCCAGGGATAATCTCAGAGAAACTGATGGGATTTGGGAGGGATGAAGGCAGATGTGGTCCCAGAGGAGCTGCAAGACTCTCTGTTCCCCAGGGCTCAGTACTGGGGCCAGCTCTCTTTAATGTGATTGTAAATGGTCTGGATGAGAGGATTGAGGCACCCTCAGGCTCTCCTTAGATATCACCAAATTGGGTGGGAATGTTGATGTGCTGGAGGGTGGGAGGCTCCACAGTGGGGTCTGGCCAGTCTGGATTAATGGGCTGAGGCCAGTGGGATGAGGATCAACAAAGGGCCAGGTCCTGTCCCCTGAAGCTCCAGGCTGGGGCAGAGCAGCTTGAAAGTGCCTGGGGGGAAAGGACCTGGTGGGGTTGATCACCAGGCAGTTGGAGATGAGCCAGAGAGTGCTCAGGGGGACAAGGAGGCCACCCTGCGTGTGTCAGCACTGGTGTGGCCAGCAGGACCAGGGCAAGGATTGTCCCTCTGCACTGGGGAGGCCACCACTTAAATCCTGGGGTCAGTTTTAGGCACCTCACTCAAAGAAGGACATTGAGGGGCTGGAGTGTGGCTAGAGAAGGGCAATGGAGCTGGGGAAGGGTTTGGAGCAGGAGTGATGAGGAACAGCTGAGGAACCTGGGCTTGTTGAGCCTGGAGAGAAGGAGGCTCAGGGGAGACCTTGTGGCTCTGACAGCTCCTGACAGGACATTGGTTAGTGTTGCCCTGACATCTCTTCCAACCCAAACAATTCAGTGATTCTAGGACCCTAAGGATTTGGGGCATCTCCTGCAGGTCTCCAGGGATGAGAAATTGCCTTTCTGGAAGGCACAGGAGCTGCTTTTGTTTGCCAGGCTCAGGGATGGAGCGTGGAGTGACCTACGAGGAGGTGCAGTGTGGGGGGGCACCACAGCCCGGCGATGACCTGGACTGGAGCTCCAGCGAGTTTGAGAGCTATGAGGATTCCGGGGAGGAAAACAAGCCGGAGGCTGAGCCAGCCAAGCTGCGGGCATCCTTCCAGCCCAAGGTAATGCTGGAATTTATGGTTTTAATTATTATTTTTCCTTTTTATTATTTTTTTTTATTTCCCTGAGTTTGCTGATACAAAGGCACCGGAGCATCAAGCCCAGCTGCTCCCCGCAGATGGAGAAGCAGAGGATGCTGCTTTCCCCTGGGGTCAACCCGAAACTTTGGGGGTTTCATTTCTTTCTTTTTATGTATTCATTTTTTATAATTTTTTCTTTCTTCCTTCCCCTGTTTCTTTTTTCCCCCCTTTCCTTTTGCATTTTGGCATTGCTGGAGCCCGGCTGCTGCCTCTCCCTGCGCTTGTTCCCTTTCCTGCTCGAGCAAAGCCAAGGTTGGGGGAAGGTGCTGCCTGGATCCTGCTGCTTTGGGATGATTTCTCCTCTTTTTTTTTGTTTTGTTTTGGGATTTTTGAGTGGGGTGGTTTTTGTTTTTTTTTTTTTTTGGCTGCTTACCTGGATCTCTTCTCTGCCTTCTCTCGCCTCCTCTGCTTTCTCCTCCCGCCTGGTTTGCTTTGGGCTCAGCTTTCTCCAGACCTGAATAGACTAAAGGAGAGATACGCCAGGACTAAGAGGGACATCCTGGCTTTAAGAGTTGGGGGGAGAGACATGCAGGAGCTGAAGCAGAAGTACGATTGGAAGGTACTGTCCCTCCTCTGTCCCTTGTCCCCTAAATTTCCCAGAGGGGGGAAAGGAAACCATCCCTCCCAAACTTTATCCAGGCTGAACTCACCTCATTTTTATTCCCCAGAAGAGGAATTTTAAAAATAATTAAAAACCCAGTTAAGCACCATAAAGCTGCTTTTCATGTCCATCTGTCTTGCAGCTCCCCACCCTCCAGCTGCCCAAACCATTTGTTTTTTGGGTGTTTGTTGTTTTGTTTTTCTTAAGGGGCTTTTGGATGAAGCGAGGTTGCCTGTGGGATAGATGGATCTGAGGAGGTTTTTTTTCCCCCCTGAGACGGGGTGGAAATCAGGTGGGAAAGGAGATTCTTGGGAGGTGTAGAAACTTATCTCAAAGCCTTTCTCAGCTCCAAACCATTGAGGCTGGTATTTCATGACCAAGTTCGGGCTGGGAAGGTGATGCTGATGTCAGCTTGGGCTCCAAACTCCGTGATTTGAGGTGCAAAAGGTCAACACTCCCCCCAACCCTTTGTGCTCTCACACACAAAACCTCTGCTCTGAGGAAGGGATGGATACGCTTGTGCCTCCCTTCCCTCCCTCCTCTCTGCTTTTGCTGACTGCTCCTGCTTTGCCCTGCACATGCTCATCCATGGCCACAGAGCGAGGAGAGATGCTGGAGCATCGTCCTTCCTCAGCCACCTGCCTCCTCTTCCTCCCCATCGGGCTGCGTGGGAAAATCGGGATGATGCTCAGTGCACCCTGAGCACCCTGATCAGCACCACCCATCTGAGCATGGTACTGCTGCATCCAGACCTCAAATGGAGGATGATGCTCAAAGGGGATGGTCCCAAAGGGATGACTGCTGGATCTGGATTGAAAATGGGAGATGATGCTCTGAGATGTCTCCAAGGGGGGGTGGCACAGCTGTATCTGGACCCAAAACTGGGGATGATGGTTGGAGATGCCCCCAGGGGAGTGGCACTGCTGTATCCCCACCAAAAAATGGGGGGTGATGTTCAGAGAGGATGTCTCCAAGGGGATGGAACCGCTGGAGCTGGACCCAGGATGGGATCCCAGTGCTGCCTCGAGCTTCCTGGTCCCTCTTGTCCCTCTACCCAGATGACCCAGCTAATGAAAGCAGCCAAAAGTGGCACTAAGGATGGTTTGGAGAAGACCAAGATTGCAGTGATGAGGAAGGTGACATTCCTGCATCGGAAAGAAGCGCCAGGTAAGCGGGGAAACCCCCACATTGCTCTTTTGAGAGCCAAGAAAATGCATTTTTGAGGGTATTGAAAAAGAAAACCAAACACAGTATGAATCCTTCTGGCTTTCAGCTTTTCCTTTTACTGACTTTTCTGCATTTTAAGCTCTTATTTGATTTATTCCCCCCCAACTTTTCTCATCCCCATGCAAATTTGGTTCATTCAGCAATCCTTGCTCCCAGCACCCATCTCCACTGGGGAGCAGGACAGTGACCTCACCACACTAGCACCCATGGATAACCCAGAGCAAAGATCTACCCTGAAATACTGATTTTTAATACTTTTTTTTTTTTTTTTGGAGGTGGGAGGGGGATGCTTTCCTAATCCTGCCACTGTCACATAGGGGATGGGGAGCGGAGGAGGAGGGCGGTGGAGGCAGAAAAGCATCTGCCTTCCCGCCAGAGCTCAAGGGTCTCCCTGGAGCATCACGGGGGAGGTAGGATCCCAATGGGTGGCCTCTGGGCTCGGCCGGGGCTCTCCAGGGGATCCAGCGTGTGTGTCCCAGCCTCGCTGCATGTCCCCAGTGTGGCTTAACCTCCTTGGAGTGGTGGCTTAAATGCTTTTGGTTTTTTTGCGAGGGGGTGTTCCTTGGGGCGCTGGAGGCCATCCCCAGGGTGCCGCAGAGCATCCCATCCTCAGGGTGTGGAGATGGAGAGGAGGAGGTTGCGAAGCTGCCAGCTGAGGGTGGTGATCCTCCGTGCCAAAATTAGGGAAGGAAAAAGGTCACCCTGCTGCCAGCTCCCTCCCCTCCAGCTTCGGCTGGTCCTCCCCCGTTACCGGCTATTTATAGGCGTCGGGGATGGTGCCGGGGTGGCCGGAGCGGGGCCATGTGGAAGAAGCGGCCATCCCAGCGTTGCGACGCCGTCTTGGCTCGCTCCCACTCCTCTGCCTTGATTCACTCCCACTCCTCTGCCTTGATTCGCTCCCACTCCTCCTCCTCGGCTGCTTCAGCCTCGGGTAAGGGGTCGTCACACCCGGCTGGCGGGTGCCTGCCTCTCTCCTTCCCCGTTTTTCTTCTGCCTGCTGCTTTTGGCTTCTTTTTGGTTTTGGTTTTGGTTCCTGGCTTGCGCTCACCCTTGGAACTACGACTAGGAGAAGGTTTTCCTCCCAGCCCAGGGTGGCTTTGGGGGGGACAGGGACCCTCTTTTTCTCCATCCTGTGGGGAGCTGTTTCGGTCCCTGACTCACGCTGGTATATGGTGACAGTGACGCATGATGCTGGGAGGACACTGGGGTCTCCATCTTCACTCGCAGCTCCAAACCTAAACACATCCCCTGCTGAGCAGCTGATGGGGCTACAGGCTTTTCTTTAGATCCTCAAAAATCTAAAATTTGGAGTTTTTTGGCATTTGTTTGTGTTTGTTTTGTTTTTTTTTCTCCCTGCAGGGGACTCAGAGGAGGAGGACACAGGTTTCCTGGAGGTCACAGTCTCTGACATGAAGCACCCACCGCCGGAGCTGGGCCCCATGCCCGAGGGGCTGAGCCCCCAGCAGGTCGGTGTGGGGCAGACTGGGGGTTTGGTGGGGGGCACACACACAGTGGCAATGACAATGACACACAGCTTCCCCTTGGTCCCATGATTGAGCAACTGGGGAAAGGACAAGTCAGCAGAAAGCAATACTGCCACATCAGCACTTCTGCATCACTCTGTGCCCATGTTGGGGGCCCCCCCTCCACCCAAAATCCTTTGATTTGGGGTTTGGGGGTGGGGACACACACACACTCCAGCTGAACCCCAGCACGGTTCCAGGTGGTCCGTCGGCACATCCTGGGCTCCATCGTGCAGAGTGAGAGGAGCTACGTGGACTCCCTGAAACGCATCCTGCAGGTGGGGGACCCCTTTTTTGGGGGGAGTTGTGTGGGAGAGGGTTGGGTGTTGGAGGAGGAGGGGATGCTGATGCCCCAGCATCTCCTGCAGGATTACAGGAACCCGCTGATGGAGATGGAGCCAAAGGTGCTGAGCGCCAGGAAGTGCCAGGTGGTGTTTTTCCGACTGAAGGAGATCCTGCAGTGTCACTCCATGTTCCAGATCGCCCTGGCCTCCCGTGTGGCTGAGTGGGATTCGGCCGAGAAGATCGGGGACCTCTTTGTGGCCTCGGTAGGAGGGGAAGTCAGGGGACTGCTGCCAAACCTCTCCCTGGATCCCTCTCTGTGATAGAGGGAGGGGTGGTGGTGGTGGAGAATTTCTTAGCCTGGGGAGCCACCAGCATCCTCAGCATCCCTCCACAAATACTTAAGCACCCTCTAAGTTTGTTGACCCCCCTCTATTCTTTCTGGGGGAGCTCCACACCATGGCAGTTCTCCTGATCCCCACAGTTCTCCAAATCCATGGTGCTGGACGTCTACAGTGACTATGTCAACAACTTCACCACTGCCATGTCCCTCATCAAGAAGGCTTGTCTCACCAAACCTGCCTTCCTCGACTTCCTCAAGGTCAGCAGGACCCAAACATGGGTGGATGGTGCAGCTGGTGACTATTCTGGGTGAAAACTGCTCATTTTTTATTCTTTTTCTCTCCCCACTCCTGTAGAAGAGGCAGATGGCCAGTGCCGACAGGGTCACACTCTATGGATTGATGGTGAAGCCCATCCAGAGGTTCCCTCAGTTCATCCTGCTCCTGCAGGTAAGGACAAGGGGTCCCTGCACCCACCTGGCTTCACATCCTTTTCTTTCAGCCTGGGTGCTGCAGGAAAGGGCTTAGCAAGGGACATGGTTTTGGGTTGGCAGCTTGGTTGCTGCTTTGGGGATCATTCCCAAGGATCATCTTCCAAGCTTTGTTTTCAGAAGTCCCCAGAGTGCTTCCAATCCTAGCATCCCCAACAGGGTTGACTTTGCTGGGGTGACTTTTGTCTCTCATCCTTTCCTCTGCTCCAGGACATGCTGAAAAACACCCCCAAGGGCCACGCAGACCGGCTGTCCCTCCAGCTGGCCCTCACTGAGCTGGAGACGTTGGCTGAGAAGCTCAACGAGCAGAAGCGCTTGGCCGACCAAGTTGCTGAAATCCAACAGCTCAGCAAGAGCATCAGCGACCGCAGCAGCCTCAACAAGGTGGGTCCTTCAGCCTCACCCTCCTCATTCACCCTGATGGATGAGTTTCAGAGCTGGTGGTTGAGCTTTTGTAGCTTCTACCTTCCTCTCCACACCTCGGGGTTTTGAGAAGCCAGGATCCCCGTTTTGTTAGAAAGGATATTGAGCAAAAGCAAATCTCAAGGCTTGCCCAGGGAAATTCCCCTCAAGGGAAAACAAGGAGCTGCTTTGTTTCCTCCGCTTGGTTTCACAACTGTTGGTGGAGAGAAAAAAAAAAACCAAAACAAAAAAAAACCCAACCCAAAATTAAGCTCTTGCGACACACCCCAGGGCTGGGAAAGACCATGGTGGCAAAAACTGCAGCAGGGCACCTACCCAGCTCAGTTCTGGGGTCAAGATTTACTGCCACAGGATGATGAGAGACCCAAAAAGGGCTGAAAAGGGGGCACATTGGTCTTTCAGTGCTCTGCTGTCTTGGTGGTTGGAAAGTATAGGGAACAAGGGTTTTGCATTATGCACCTTGAATCCTGGGGTCAGTTTTGGAGCCCAGACTCATAGAAAGACATTGAGGGGCTAGAGCGTGGCAAGAGAAGGGCAGTGGAGCTGGGGAAGGGTTTGGAGCAGGAGTGTGGGGAGGAGCAGCTGAGGAACCTGGGCTTGTTGAGCTTGGAGAGAAGGAGGCTCAGGGGAGACCTTCTGGCTCTGACAGCTCCTGACAGGAGGATGGAGCCAGGGGGAGTCAGGCTCTGCTCCCAAGACCAAGTGACAGGACAAGAGGAACAGGCCTCAAGCTGCCCCAGTGGAGGTTTAGGTTGGAGCTGAGGAACAATTTCTTGCCCTTGAGGGTTGTCCAGGGCTGTCCCAGGCTGCCCAGAGCAGGGGTAAAGTCCCTGTGATCCCTGGAGGGGATTCCAAGCCATGGAGCTGTGATGTTGAGAGACATGGGTCAGTGGTGCCTGGGCAGTGCTGGAGCAGTGGTTGGACTTGATGATCTTCAAGGTCTCTTCCAACACAAACAATTCTGTTATATTATGTTGCGTGGCCATCTCTGCAGAACCCGGGGCCACGCGTGCTCCAGGTTGGAGGAAAATCCTTACAGTAAGGGGAAAAACCAACCCAAATCTGGGGCCAAGAGGCTTTCAGGAAGTCCCGAGGCTGAACCCATCCCCTGCTCCATCCCCTTTGCAGCAGCTGAGCTCAGGGCAGCGGCAGCTCCTGCTCTGCGAGACACTGACTGAGACGGTGTATGGAGACCGGGGGCAGCTCATCAAGTCCAAGGAGAGGAAGGTTTTTCTGCTCAACGACATGCTTGTCTGTGCCAACATCAACTTCAAGTACGTGCTGATGGCCCCAGACCCCAAAACCACTTTTGCCACATTCCCATTTCTCCACCTCACTTTCTGTGCTTAGTGGGCTTTGTTATCTCTACCCCGAGGACTTTTAAAACCTCTTCACCTCTTCTTGGTGGGGAAACCCACTTGGTCTGGGGTTGCTTTGCCCCTCACTTCTGTCAAACCCTACATCCCTTGGTGCTGTGGGATCCCAGAGCCAGTGCAGGGTCCAGAAACCTTCTGGGACCTCAGGGACTCAGTGGAGGTTGATGCTGCAGAGGGGAAAACCTTCCTTGAATTCACAGTAACACCTTTTTATTAATCATTTTTTTCCCTCCCCTTATTTCCAGGCCAGTGAACCCAGGGTAGGTGCTGAGCGTGGTCTGCCGTGGTTGTGCCCCACACCTGGGGGTGCAGGCATGTCCCTGTGCACGGTGTGGGGTTGCGAGTGGGGTGGGGCTTGGCTTGCAAGATGCATTTCTCAAGGGGTTTGCAGGGTGAACCATGGCACCCACTGATTTATTTGCATTTATGTTTGCATCCTCCCTCGGCAGAGGCCAGCTGGAAATTAGCAGCCTGGTGCCCCTGGGTCCTAAATATGTGGTGAAGTGGAGCACGGCCCTCCCACAGGTGCAGGTGGTGGAGGTGGGGCAGGAGAGTGGTGCCTATGACAAGGACAACATCGTCATCCACAACGCTGGTGCCAAGAAGCACGCACCGTCCGGGCAGGCTTCGCACAGTGAGCACCCCTCCCTGGATCCCAGTGTTGGGCTGGTTTCGATGGGGTGGGATGGAGCATCCTCCATGGACCTCATTTCTCTCATTTTTTCACCCAAGATAAAGTCTACCTGGGGCCTCCACGGCTCTTTCAGGAGCTTCAGGACCTGCAGAAGGACCTGGCGGTGGTGGAGCAGATCACCCTTCTCATCAGCACCTTGCATGGCACATACCAGGTATCTACATGCTAAAGCATGGTCAGACTCAAGGTTTGTGTAGAACCAAGCTTGGGTTCCTTGCAACAACCATGTAGTTCTTTGGGGACTGCTGGACACTTCTTCCCTCTGAGCCCTTTGGATGAATTCAGGCTTGTTCTGGAGGCATTTCCATCATTTATGACTTCTCCCCCAGAACCTGAACATGACAGTGGCCCAGGACTGGTGCCTGGCCCTGCAGAGGATGGTGAAGGTGAAGGAGGAGGAGATCCACTCTGCCAACAAGTGCCGCCTCCGTCTCCTGTTGCCCGGGAAGCCAGACAAGTGAGTCTGTGGATCAAGAAGTGGGCTCTTCCCACCTTGGGGAGGAGGAGGAGGCTGAAGATCAACCTGGTGATGCTTTCCTTATACAGGTCTGGCCGCCCCATCAGTGTCATGGTGGTCTTCATCACTCCCAACCCCCTGAGCAAGATCTCCTGGGTGAACCGCCTGCACTTGGCCAAGATAGGACTGCGTGAGTAGCCCTGCCATGTTTCTTGCCACTCCCCCATTCTTTGAAAAGCCAGATTTAGAAGCAGAAAGGGGATTTTGCCCTCCCCCATGACCATCCCAACAAAATGGGGCAGGGGAGAATATTCAGAGCAAGGTGACAGAGGAAAATGTTAGTTTATATGCTGGAAATGATGGGGAATGGTACCTGTGGCTCCAAACTCTTGTGTTTTGCTGCTCTGAGGGAGCATGACTGAGGTTGAGGTTGTGTGGCAATGGGTTTGTTGGGTCTCGTACTGAGCCAGTTAATGGGAGATGGGATGAATAATGAAAGGAGACTCTATCCCTCCTACCACTTCCCCATCACACTTCCTATTGAACTCCACCAGCCACTGCAGCAAACTAAAAAAAAAACCCCAACAAACCAACAGAAAACCACTAAGTTTAACAGAAGAAGGATAAAAAAAAAAATCATTTGAAATCCTATTTGAGTGCTCAAACCCCTTGGGCTGGAACGATTTTTGATTCTCTTGTTTTAAACAGTTTATCTGTTTTTTGTTGTTGTTGTTGATATTTTTTTTTAATCTGGGATGCCAGGGGGATAATCCTGTATCTGCAAGTTAGAAATGAAAACACATTAAAGCCTAATGTGAAGAAACTCACTAGGGTGTATTTTTTTTCCCCCCTCTGCTTTATCTATAAATTGTTTTTTGGGGGCTCTTTTTGCTGCTACTTGAGGCAGTTTTGTGGCTGCCTGTGCTGCTGGGTGCAATAGCTTGGAGGAAAGGGGTGGTGAGATGTTACCCAGGGCTGCAGATGTTGGTGCTTTGGGGTTGGAGATGAGAGTCCTGCACCTCAAATTCCTAATTTTGAGGTCCCATCAGCAATGGGAGGGATGCCAGGGTGGGTGTCTTGGCCATCTTTGATCTCCTCTGCTTGCTGCAGGGGAGGAGAACCAGCCGGGCTGGCTCTGTCCCGATGAAGACAAGAAGAGCAAAGCTCCTTTCTGGTGCCCCATCCTCTCCTGCCACATGCCTGCTTTCTCCAAGGCCCTCGATCTGCAGGTAAGAGTGATGGCCAGTCTCTTCTCCAACTGCCCCCCCCACCCAGCACCTCCTTCCCTTTTCCATCCATCCTTTGGGGGAATAAGGGCAGAAATCCCACAGTGGATGGCTGGATGGGTTGGCCAAGCTAGTTGCAAAGGCAGGAGTTGGTGGAATTCACTTTGGCAAACTGAAAATACAAAGCTGAGCTCATATTTTGAGGTGCACACTGACCTCCTGCATGTGCTGGGGTAAATTGAGGGTGTTACAGACCCCCACCCCATACCCCTCTGTCTCTCACAGCTCAGCTCTGCAGTGCACAACCCCGTGCAGTCCTCCCTGCTGGGCTTCTCCGCCGTCAGCACCTCGCTGCCACAGGGCTACCTCTGGGTGAGCAAACCCACCCCAAAATGGGGCAAAACCCACTGGGATCTGGGGCCTGCTGACTGCAAACCCCCTCCCCTGGTGCCAGTGGCTGGTTCTAACACCCCCCGGCTGCTCCTCACAGGTTGGGGGGGGCCAGGAAGGAGCAGGGGGGCAGGTGGAGATCTTCTCCCTCAACCGCGCCGTGCCGAGGACGGTGAAGTCCTTCCCGGTGGCTTCACCAGTGCTGTGCATGGAGTACGTCCCCGAGGCGAGTGAGGAGGAACCACCGGGCACCCAAGAGCCCCGATCCCCCACGGACCACCCCCCAGCATCCCTGCATCCCACCGTGTGCCTGGGTTTACAGGATGGCAGGTGAGGCCACAGCTTCTGCAGCCACCCTTCAGTGCAACCCCCGGCACTGAAACTGGAGGACTTTGGCATGATCTCTTGGCATCTCTTTCCCTCAGCATCGTGGTCTACGGCAGCGTGGACACAGGCACCCAGTGCTTGTTGACCTGCAAGAGCCCAGGCATGCAGCCAGTCCTCTGCTTGAGGCACAGCCCCGACTACCTGTTTGCTGGGCTGCAGGATGGGACCGTGGCTGCCTACCCCAGGAACAATGGTGAGGACACCCCTGTGCAGGCTTTTGGGGGTGGGACACCCTAAACCCCACAGAGCAGGAGGCTCTTCATACCTTGGCTACTAAAATGCTGATAGATTCCAATTTTTTCTTTTTATTGTTCTTTTTCCACCATTTCCTCCTCCTTGCAGCTCAGTAGGGGGGAAAAAAAATTCCAAACAACTATTTTTGCATCCCCAGAGGCTTGGTTTGGGGGAAACCAGGTGGAAAATGGTCTCGGTGAGAGGATGATAGCACAGCAAAGGGTTTGCTCAGAGGGGTGGTTGTGCTTTAGGATCTGTGGGAAGGGTCTAATGCTGGAATGCACAAGGACTCAGTGCTTTTGGCTTCAAAAAACTCACTTTTTTGATGCTCTGAATGGAGCTGACCACCTCCAAACACCATCCACACCAAAGCCTTCTTAATTCGCTTGCTTGGGGGTTTGTTTTCCCTGGCTCTAGCTCAGGGCAAGGCTGCAGCTTGCTGAGAGCCTTCCTCCCTGGGGACTCCTCGCCTGGGCTGTTAAATACCTTTGCTTCATCACTAGAGGGTAGGAAAGAGCCTCAAATAACGTGTTGCTTTGGCCTATTTTTGGACAAAACCCTTCATTTGCTCGGAGACAACCTGCAGTGAGCAGCACCTAAGTCAACCCAGAGCCAGGAAAACCACTTAAACTGCATTTTTGGGGGGTTCTGCACAGCCCCTTTCCCACCTTTGAGCAGCCGTGCAAACCAATTAATGAAGTGGCTTTAATTGGACCTCATTCACCTAAATGCCTGTGGAATGTGGCAGGGCTGTGGAGTGGGGTTTTTAATCTTCACTCCATCTTTTTGGAAGGAAAAAGCTTTCCCAAAATAGCTCTTTTTTTAATGGGAAAATGAGGATTTGCTGAAAGGCAGCTTGCTTGCAAACTCCTGCTGAAAGGAGCAGAGGTCTGAGTGCCCAAAGGGCTCTTTTATCCCTCAGATCTTTATTTCCCCCCACTCCTCCCCTCCACAAAAAAAAATGCATTGGAAATAAGAAAAGGAGAGAAATTCTCTATTGAAGCTGCTCAGCCACTGCTGGTGGTGAATTCATCCAAATCCATATTGGATGCTCTTCACAGAGACACTCCAGATCGGCCCTGGAGTGTTGCTTCAAGAGCAAATCAAATTTAAAAAGAAAAGGGAATTTTTGGCTTTTCCAGTGCAGAACGTGCCCAAGTGGTGCAGGTGGATGGTTGTTTGCTGCTGCTAAAAAAGATAATTTTTTTTTTTGTAGGAGAGCAAAGTGGCTTTGGGGTGGTTGAAACTGGGGTTGCAATCTCCCCCTCACCCCCAATCCCTTTGGCTTTGGCATTAAGATGCTTGGCAGCATCCAGAGGTGACATTGGGGACACTCTGGGGTCGCAGCCTCCCCCAGCAGCTGTTTTAGGTGATTTCAGCTGCATCAGAAGATGCTTTTTGGTTTGGCCGAGCATCTTCTCACCTCCCACCCTCCCTCCATCCCGGCATCTCTGCTCTAGGAGGGCTGTGGGACCCAGCAGAGCAGCCCACCCTCCTGGCCGTGGGTCCCAGCCCGGTACGAGCCCTCCTGACCCTGGATGACACCCTCTGGGCCAGCTGTGCCAACCAAGTCACTGTCCTCGATGCCACCAGCCTCCGTGCCCAGGTAGGGAGCATCGTTGGGCCCCCTCCCTCCGCCACCTCAGTGCTGCATTGGCCGGGGTGAGGGGGTCACAGCAGTGGTGGCTTTGGAGGGGGTCATGCTGGTTTGAACCCCCAAAGGATGCAGGTGCAGGCACCTCCCTGTCTGTGCAGTGCCCCAACCAACACTTTAGTGCTGCTTTTTGCTGCTTTTCATCACTTTTGGGTCCCTTCATTGTGAGAGGAAGATGCCGAGACAGCTCCCGCAGCTGCATAACCAAGGAATGCTGAATAGTTGGGGTTTTTTTCCTTTTTAAAAAAAAAAGACCCTTTTCTCCCACCTTTAATTTTCACATTTAGTGCTCAAACTTAGTTTGCATGTATTAGGTGTCGTAAATCCAGCCTAACGGCGGTGCCAGGGATGAATAATGCATCGGGGACTGGATTCGTTTTCCATCTCTGATTTTATTTATGACAGGAGCCGGGTGGGAATTCTTGCAGAAGAGAAGTGACAGGGGAGAGGGGAATAAAAAAAAAAATAAAAAAAAAAAAATAAGGGTACTGGGGGATAGTGTAAGTGGTATTTGCTGGAGAGCAGTGGAATAGGGTCTTTCTGGATGGCACCAGTGACCTGGGAATAGAGCATCAGGGAATAAATCCCATGTGGGGTGGGGGGGAAAAGGGGGAGATAACCTAAAAAAATCCCTCTTCACCCTCATTTTATGCAAGGTTTTTTTGGGGAGTGCTCCATGCTGGTCCTGTCTGGGAGCAAAACCCTCTCCTCCTCTTTTTTTCTTTTTTCTTTTTTCTTTTTTTTCTTCATATCTAAAGCAAATTTTAAAGCAAAACAAAAAAAGCCAACCCTGTTTCAAATCCATAGGAGAAATGAAGGTGAAGTTGCTGCGTGCAGGTTTCTCCCCCAGAAGGTTTAATCCTTCACTGCTAACGTGAGGTTTTATTTTGGGAAATCTGCAGCAGGGGTGATTTTTTTTGATGCAAAAAGGTGTTTTGTTTTGGGTTTGTTTTTTTCGTTTTCTCTCCTGCAGTTAGCATCCTGTGTCTGACAGGGGAATGCTCTGGTAGGGAACTTGGGAAGCAGAGGGACCAGTCTGTGATCCCCAAATAGATCTTGCAGCAGAGCTGAGCCTTTAATTGATG
>JAOEGS010020853.1:0-16711 GCA_025447755.1 Corythornis vintsioides
TGGGTCACTGTGGGGGGGAAGGAGGGAGGGCGGGGAGGGCTCTGGACGGGCGGGAGGGGGCGGGTGTGCGGATCCTCACCGGAGGTGGGGGTCCATTCGTGTTGCAGCCTTGGGACGCCGGCGTGCACCAGGCTGTTTTAAGAGTACGACTTAGTTTCTAGAGAGAAAAGCACTTTCCAGAGCGCTGCCCTGTTTGTCGAGTGCTAATTATTTGCTTAATTAGTGACGTACATTAGTAATTAACTCATTGTCCCCGCGGGGCCACCCCCGCATAGCGCCCTCTCGCGGACACGGCGATCATCGTCGGGGAGGTAGCGCCACCCCGTGGCCATTTCTCGGTACTGCACAGCTCCGCTGCTTGGCGTGGGGGGCACCCACCGGTAACGTGTTGTTGGGCATCGCCTGATCTGGCACCCCCCAAATCTCCGTCGCCCCTAGTCCACGTGGTAAGAATACTCAGCACCACCCCCTTACCCCCCAAGAACTGTGATGCAGCCCCGGAGGGCTTCCCAAACCCCGGGGACAAACAGTGAGGAGGCGCAGGGAAAGGACATGCTGGTCACACTCTGTGTCTGGTTTAGAGTCAAACTTTACTCTGTGTTGTGCGGTGAGACAAGACAGTTAGCACCCCGGGTGACAGTTTGTGTCCCTGCCCTCCGTCCATCCTGCACCGCCCCAACATGGACCCCCCCATCCCCACTACTGAGCACCAGGTTTGCAGTTCAGTTGGCTGCAGGGCTTTGCTTCATTTTAAGAAGCAAAGCAAGGGTAGTAAACAAGGAGATGTGGTGTTTCTTACTCCATTCCTCAGCACCACGTGGACCCCAAGCTCTGCTGGCCAGGCACTGAGGGTCCCTGCCACTCACTCCCCCAGGCTGATGCAGAACCACCCCTCCACTCCAGGCCAGGGGAACAATGTCCCCACAAGGGGGAGACAGCCCTGGGCCACCTCTCTGCTCCTTGAGGCACCCACAGGGATGCAGAGGAGCAAGTGGATGGAGAACTCTGCACCTCTGTGCAGTGAGGGAGCTGAGGCAGGGGCAGAGGTTAGAGCTGTGCTCCTCCTCCTCCCCAGAGTAGAAAAATATCAGCATAGCTTTGTCTTAGCTTTTTTTTTCTTCTTTTTTTTTTTCCTTTTTCTTTTTTTTTTTTTAATTTATAAAAAACTTTTACCAACCTAAAGCACGTGCTCCGTTAAACCTCCGTTCCGTCGTGCAAATTGCTGTGGACTTTGACTTCCAAGTTCACCTGCTTCACCTTCCTGCCTTTCCCCTCGCAGGCAGCCCCCATTTCCCTCAGGTTATTAACGTTCCTGACTGTGCAGTACCTGCTGTCCAGGGTCCCCCCAGCCCCCCTGGGCAGCTCCACCTTGGTGTTGAGGGGATGCTCCTCGGGGGCAGCTCGGGCAGCCTCCCGCTTCCTCCGACACTTCCTGGCGAGGAGGCAAACTCCCGAGAGCAGCAGCAGCAGCAGGGTGAGGGCGGCCACGGCGCTGCCCAGGGAAGCCCCGGTTTGGGCTAAGGAGGCTGCAACAGCAGCTTCCTCCCTCTCCAGAAGCAGTGATTTCATGTTGGTGCCATTCTTGACCTGGTCGCCCTCGTTGTCGTAGATCAGGGAGTCGTCCAGCGCCGGCCTCCCGTCGCCGTCGGCCACGTCCCTGCGGCTGCGGCTCCAGCGGCGGGCGAGGGATCGCTGGATGCGGGGCCCTGCCATGCTCTCCGGCCCGATGATGTAGATCACTTGAAGGTACCACTGGTGCCCAGCTTCCACCTTTAAGAAAGAGAGGATGTGCACTTAAGAACTTTGAACTGTGGCTTTTAGATCAAATGATTTTGCTACGTAGAGCTGGCTGTGGTTTTTAGCCCCTTCCTCGGGCAAATAGCAACCAAAAAAACTCTGGGCTTTTAATATTTCTCTTGTTTTTCTTAGGTGTTTTCTCTTGTTGTCTTTGGCAGCTGCAGTAATTAATTCAGGAGCAGTCATAATGTGTTTTTAAAGAGCTGCTTTTGTTTTCCTAGGGCTTTAGAAGAAAAAGAAATCTCACTGACCAGAATCAATTCCTCATCTCCATTTTCTATGCTGGAGTTTGCTTCTGGCCCTACTGCTAATTAATGAATGGGAGAATCCCAGCAAGGCCAAGAACCTTTTAAGCTGAGAGAGGCCACTGTGGCTTTGGGAAGGGACAAAAAAGCCAAGAAATCAGGATATTAAATTCTGCTCTTGATCAAGATTTTCCTTCGTATCCCTCTTGTTTCTGCCACGACCTGCTCAGCTCCCCTGAGCTGCATCCTCACAAAGCATTTGGGGCAAATACTACAATTCCCCAAGTATTTGGGACACCCTGAGAAGTGGAGTTTTGGGCAACTGATATCCCCTTGGCACATACCTTGTAGAGAGCATCCACCTTGAGAGTAAAGCCATCGACTCCGGGCATGCTGCTCACCGAGTGGAAGTCAGGCAGCTCAGAAACAAAGTGGGCATCAAAAGGCACATCATGGAAATACTTATCAGTCACTTCTGGTTGGTTTCGGTCCTGCCAATCAGGGAGGTGTTATGAAGAGGGGTGTGTGCTGTCATCAGGCCAACAAGAAGGCAGAAACCAGGGCAAATGAGCTGGTACCATTAATGTCACCCTGTGTAACTGGGTTGCTGGTGAGGATCCCAGCAAATGTTACCTACAAAATGCTGAATGTGTCTGGGGAGCTGTTTCTGGGTAACTAGTAAATGAATCTCCTGTTCCATGACACTATTCCTGTCAATTCCAAGCCATAGTATAAACAAAGCTCAAAGGAAGCATTCAGAGTTTGGTACATTGCTGCTGCTTCTTCCTCCTTTGTGGTTGGTTTGTTCTTTTTGTTTCCTTTCAACTAAGAAATACTCCAGGATAAACACTGAGGAAAAACTGATCTCATCTTAGTTCTTTGCACCTGTCTGCCCAGTACTGCAAAAAACATCCACATTTCACTTCTAGTCCCTTTCTAGTCATGATCTGTGGTAGGTGGCAGGGTCTTCCCCGAGGCTCTGAGGGGTGTGGGAGGGCCTGGGGAAGTCAACAGGGAAAAGCAGAAGACTTACCAAGAGGAGAAACCGGTGTTTGAGGTGCTTGTTGGGCTGAATACAGCCATACTGGGGCCCCTCATTATAGACAGTGCCCGTTGGGTCAAAGAAAGGCACGTAGCCATCCCTGCCTGTACACAGGTAGACTTTTTCCAGCTGCAGCTTGTAAGCAGCATTGAGGTTCTGTTCAGGGCTCCAGAGCACACGCCCATACAAGGTTTGCCCTGCAGGGGTGAGGAGAAAAACAACTGGGTTAAATTCTGCTCCATGAGAGGAATGCAGCAGACTGGCTTTCAGAGGGTTTAGCTTTGGGTGTGGATGAGAAAACACCGTGGCACAGCACGTGAGTGGAACAGAAACAGTGAGGTACTAGCAGAATGGGAAAGGAAAAAGGAATAAATCCTACCTTTTGAAAAAGCCCCTTTGTAATCCATTTCTGCCAGAGACATTTCAGACTTGGTGGGGTCCATCAGAAACACCTTCTCGTTGTTGCAGAGCTGGAACTCTGTGTTTAGGGAGTAGACGACAGGAACGGGGCGGTTTGTCTGCTGGAAGGCAATTGGGATCAAAAACCTAGAGTTGGGACAGGAGAGGAGAAAGGAGAGGTTGGGTGTGTGCCACATACCTGCTGGGACCACAAGGACGACCTGACCAGGCTGACATGCCCCTGGCACCATCAGCAGGGGGGCTTCCTTACCTCTCAGGAGCGTGAGCTGTGCAGGGCAGGGGCTTGTCCCCGGGCTCTGCCCATGGCTGAGTGGGCTGCACTGTGCAGGGGATGAGGAAGATTGTGTACTCTCCAGAGTAGTCCTTCCTGGGAGGAGACAGGAGATGCTGTGGTCACCAAATGAGGCTCCAAACTGTTCACCCAGCTCATGGGTTTGCTTAACATCCACCGCTGTCCAATCAGCTCAAGCAGGCAAGACAAAGTTCACAGCAGGGCATCTCCCTCACCCCCAAAACACAGGAGGGATGTCTGGAACCCACAGTGTTTAACTGGACTTGAGGTGTTCAATCTGACCCTCTGGGCAAGGAGCGCAGACTGTAAGAATAAGAACTCTCAGGCAGAACTAATGATGAAAAGGAATTTTCTTTTAAATGGAACCACATATTTCTAACTCTTAATAGCCCTACCTCCTCCCAGCACAGAGCTACTGATGAAGTCAGTCATGGACATGAAATCCTGCTTTTGCCTTGCAGGCTGCAAAGTAGCCTTGAATAAATTGTCACCTCTGGTATCTACCCAGCCACTGGCTTAATTGCTAGAAAAACACATTTACAAGGAGATAAACTCATTTCCACCCTCTACTTAGAGCACTGGCAGAGGAGTGTTTTCAGCTCCTTGCATGCTCTAGCTCTGAGCCCTTGAACAAGGCTGGCTCCTGACTGCTCCACATTGCTGTGGCTGCTGAAAGGGCAGCAGGGATTGTCCCCTTGGGATCTGGAGCTGCTCTGCCCGTGCTGTTAGCTCTGTGAACATTCCTTGCCCAAGAAGAGATCTGTACTGCAGGAAACTGCCAAAGGTGGCTGAGCCCCAACTCCTCACCTGTTATAGGAGCTGGTTGCTCTCCAGAGCTGGTAGGGAGAGTCAAAAGTCTGAGCACTCCACAGCAGCTGCAGGTCAAACTCAATCCCTCCTAGGTGATCTGGAGTCATCAGGAAAGACCTGGCATCTGGCAGGCTGTGGTGCTCCATTACAAAAAGCCCTGGGGTGAGGACAAAGAGGTGACAGGTAAGGCAGAGTATGGGGAAACCCCCCCACCTCAGCACAGAGAGACTCCTCATGGGAGAGGGGCTTGCTCAGCTACCCTTGTTTCTTTATTTGTATGTTGATTTCTTTCTCTGTCAGGACTAGTGGTCTCACCTCTGAACTTGGCTTGTGTCTTGAACTCGATAACCAGCCGGCCGTCGTCACGGATGTAGATCCTGATGATCTGCAGCCTGGCTGACAGGACACTGTCTGTCTGAATCCCTGCACAGAGCAGCAAGAACAAAGTCACCAGGAGGCCATGGGGCACAGCTGGGGATTGGGTGGGTGCTGGCAGCCCCACGTAGCTCCAAAAATCCACATCTGCCACCTAAGTTACAAAGGAAGTAAATCTACTGAGTTCCCTCTCTGATCAGCCTGTGAATGCAACTTGCTTTATATAACTTGTAGGTATGTGCTCCTGGCCTTCATTTGAGTGCCCCTCCAGGCTCAGGACTTTGGAGACAGAAAAAGGTAAAACCAAGTGAAAAAGCAGCTCTCTCCTACCCCAGCAAACACTTCAGACCTACCCGTCCTCCAGAGAACTGTGTCGTAGAAAAAGGAGAACTCCATCTCTGTGTGATGCTCCAGGGAAGCCCAGCCTCTTGGTGCTGTCACGTAGATATAGGACACGTAGAGGGGCACGTGGACTGTTAAGAAGGACTGGGCAGAGTCCCGGACCTGTCAATAAAACCCCCAAAACAAAAGGTGGGTATGCACCTTCCAAAGGAGAGGCACTGGTCCAGACTCTGCTCTGCCAACGGGGAAAAGAGGCAGAGTATCTGCAACAGAAGAAAGATTCCTTTTTAGCTCCACACCATGGGTGTGCTAAACACAGGGAGGATAATGTGGGGACGAAGTATTTCCAAAGCAGTATAGTGTCTTTGCTCCCCAAAGGTGGAGCCAACAATCATCCAATCAGCAAAAAAATCATCACTGGACTGAAAAATAATGATTTGCTGCAGTACAAACCTCCTACAAGTCAGTCAGAGATGACTGTGTGACCTTTACATGTAACAGTGCTTGAGCCAAACCTGCATTTGAAATAAGGGTAAGAGCTAAAACACACTGGTGCTGTGATATGAAAGGAGCTGTGGTCACTACTTCACCTGAAGTGCCCCCCTGACCCCCAGTTTCTAATTCTGTGAATTACAACTAAGTGATTCTCTGTGCTCAGGACTGACCTGACAAGTATCTGAAACCCCCCCCAGCTCTTGGGCTATGGATAAACAGCTGCACTCTGACAGTCCTGTGAGACAGTCCAGACTGGCCACTGCCAGGCTCCCCAGACTAAATTACTCATCTCAATTTGTGCAAATAATTGGAGCTAGAAAAGGAAAGTCAACAAAGTATTCCAGACTGGCAGGATTTAAAAGAGATTATGTTTGCCATAACATTCCAGCTGGGAGCTTAATACAAGAACCTGAGAAAGGTGAGATATTCACCTGAGTGGGATGCACATGTCTGAGCCACCCAGGAGAGGGCAGCAAGACACGGTTTGATAGAACATCTTTGGGTTTTGGTCTGCCAGGCAGTTAATTACTAAACACACTTAACATTTCCCATGCCCTCACTCCAGTGATGTGTCTCTGCTCCATTCCCTGCCCTGAGTGTTGAGAAAGACCCGGATTCCACGGGAGAGTTTGGGATGTGGCACCTCACCTGGAAGTCAGCAGTGACAGAGCCTCCACAGACATCAATTAGCTCGGTCATGTCGTAATAAGCATCAAAAGTCCAAATGCAGCTCTTCAGGTTGAGGTGCTTGTAGAGCTGGATTGTCTTGGGCTCCCTCACCGTGGGGTCAAACTGGTAAGGGCGGTCGTAGCCAGGGCCAACAACAATGCTGTCATAGGTGACTTCATCCAGGAACCCAGCCTCTGGCATTGGGAGACAGCAGGACACTGAGCCACCTGGGTTTTTAAGAGCTTGAGGCCGAGCACTGCAGTCCCATTTTCATTCTCATATCAAGTTAGTAACTTTAATTATCTTAGGGACTTAACAGGCTGCCCTCCCCTCATTATTCCAGAGGGCAAACTGAATTATACCTGGGTCTGCACAGGGGAAATGTTAGAGTGGGTTGAGAATCCTAAAAATCCAAGCTCATGAACTGATTAATTAAAGGGTGAAGTTAAATTGTAAGGAAAGCAGAACAGCTTGTGTAAGAGATGAACAGCAGGAAGTACAAGCCTGCCACAGAAGGTGTGGGAACTGTGGTACCTTCAGCTCTGGCACCTAGCTGGGCAGAGAGTTGGCTTTTGCTGCTTCTCACTGCCACGTGGGAAAGCTCAGTGACCCAATGGCAGTGACCCCAGTGCCTGTGGATCCCTCTTTAACCACGGGGGTGTCACAAGGCAGGCTTGAAAAGCAGGAAATCACCAGCATGGTGCAAATCTACAACCTCCTCAAGCAGAGCCAGGCTGCTTAACCCCATTATCCTTTCAACTCTCCCATGCACCCCATCTCATCTTCAATGGGGCAACCCTGCCTGCTGCTGTTAGTACAGGAGGATTACTTAATATTTACATGGTTGAGAGTGCCCAGAGGAAGATAAAGCCACCTCCTCTGCATTTCTTTCCAGGCTTCTCTCTGCCACCAAGCTTTCCAGATTACCTGAGATGCCTCTGAGGTCTCTGACAGTGACCAGGTTTGAGCAGACGTGCTGGTGCCTGTAGATAGACTCGGAGAGAAGGAAATGCAGGTTGTGGAGTGGCAGGGTGGAGATGAGAGGCAGCATACCATCCTGGTGGGGGATCTGCACTGAGATGTGGATTCTGGAACAGAGAGAGTGATGAGCCAGCAGAAAAAATGGACAAACCCCTTGACTTGAGCTCTGTCAGCCCAGAAGGGGCTGGTGTGGGACTCCAGGCTCATACCTGTTGGGATGCTCCTTGTGCTTGACATCCAAATACTTCAGCGTGGCGATGAATGACTGCGCCTGGAAGCCTCGGGCTGTCCCTGCCACCACAGGAGTGTGACAAATGGCACTGTCTGTGCCTATGGTGACTATGTTGCTTCTCAGGGGGGTCCCCACGTGGCCAGCCTTGTCCACGGCCTTGGCCACACAGCGCACGTGGAAGCGGCGGCTGAAGTAAATGCTGTCCAGGACCTGTGCAGAACCAGGAGGGAGAAACATCCACGTGGCTTGCAGACCCCAGCATTGTGCCATCCAACTGTGCAGCAAAAACCCCTTGTCCTGCTGCTCTGAGGCAGCAGGGTGAGGCATGAGCCACTGTGGACCCAGAGCACACCTGCACTGCAGCAGATGCTCAACTACGTCGAGCTCCTTTGCAGCTCCCTCTGGAAGGGAGGGGAGGGATCTGCCAGGCTCCATCTGTCTCCTGCCACTGGGGATTTGCTCAAGTGTCCCAGTGCTTGGGGCTACTTCCCACATTGACAGCAGTGGTGCTTTTAGCAGGTTCAGTGAGGAGCAGTGCTAGATTTTCTGAAGCCAAAAGAATAACTCCTCCAAAGATGTACCCACGTGTCTCACACCACTTCCCAAATCCGAGGGGAGTTTAGGTCTTCATCTCTGTGTGCTGCCCACTAAAAGGGTCTCAAATTCATGCATGAGTAGGCATGATAGAAAACATGCCTGGGTACCTGAGAGCTGAGACATCACAGTGAGGAGTGCCTGGGAAAAGCCCCCAGAGAACAGCAGTAATTCAATTTGTGAGCAAAGACACGAGCAGCCCAGGGATGGGGAGGTCTCGGGCCACGCCTGAAGAAACAGCAGTTCCTAACTCCAGCTACATCCTTCCTGCAGCTAGAGCAGGATGGAAGGAAAGCAGAGCATCCCAGAGCCAAACCCTGGTCACACAGGTCATGGGATCCTAGAATGTTAGGGGTTGGAAGGGACCTCTAGAGATCATCGAGTCCAACCCCCCCTGCCAAAAGCAGGATAACCCAGGGCATGTTGCACAGCAACAGATCCAGGTGCGTTTTAAAAGTCTCTAGAGAAGGAGACTCCACAATTTCTCTGGGCAGCCTGTTCCAGGTTCTGTCACCCTCACAGTAAAGTTCCTCCTTATGATGAGGTGGAACCTTCTCTGCTCCAGTTTATACCCATTGCTCCTAGTCCTATTACTGGGCACAACAGAGAAGAGGTTGGCTCCTATTTGACACCCACCCTGCAGTTATTTGTAGGCATTAATAAGTCCCCATCTGAGTCCTCTCCTCTCAAGACTAAACAGCCCCAGTTCCCTCAGCCTTTCTTCATAGGGGAGATGCTCAAGTCCCTTCATCATCCTCGTAGCCTCTGTTGGACTTTCTCTTAAATTGTGGAGCCCAAAACTGCACTCAGAAGGTCACATCACCCTCCTGAGCTGTTTCTGAGGCACAGCCACTTTTTCAGCTGCAGAAACACAGCCAGATACCCCACGTGAGTGACCACCCACCTCAGGGACTGACAGACCCCCCCAAGCCCCTTCTGAGTCCCTGCAGGCACCCTGGCAGTCCCACCCTACCTTATGGTTGACACTGGTGAACGGTGTGTTGTCAGTGATGGTTTCAAAAGGTGACCTGGCTCCATTCCCATCCGTGGGGGTTGCCACTTCCCAGCTGAACTGGATGGAGGACTGGTTGATCCCGGCCTCTCCGCACCGCTCCTTCATCACCGCGTGCCTGGGGAAGTGTGGGTCACAGGGAGTGACACAGACCAGTGGGTAGCCTGGGGAAGGGGATTTCTTAGCACCTTCCCTGGTCACTTCTTCCACCCTGTCGTAGTCGGCCAGGGTGACGACCTGCAGGGATGCAAGTGGGAAGCGTTCACGTGGGGCTGATGGGAGGGGTGGAAGAGGCAGCTCTGTCTACACACCCCAGCAGCTCTGTCCACACACCCCAGCAGCTCTTCACTTTAGTTCAGAAACCCTGCTGGGGTTTGCAGTCCGTGTTTTGAGGGGTACCAAACCACAGCCATTGCAATGGGCAACCTACCACGGGAGGTGCTGGTAGAATCAGGCTCCCTGCTGCCTCCTGATCCAGAATAGTCACTGTTGCAGTGCTGGTGTCACCAAGAACGGCCTCCACTGGATCATCTGGACCCAGCACCAGAGAAAAGGACTCGTGCCACTCCCTGTCTTCATTGGACATGATCTCCACCTTAAACATGATGTGGTCCACACCTGTGAGAGGGAATGCAAGAGAAACTGAGAGAACTCGATTCATTGCCTGATATTGCTCTGAGGGTCTTGTGAAAATCCTGCCCAGCTGGTCTAGGCTACAACAACTAAAGCACCAGGATAAAAGAGGCCCTTCAACATTTGATTTCCATTCACTGCTACTAATAATTTAGCACCATCCACAGGGGAGTCTACTCTAGCAATGACAATGAGCCCAACTGATGACAGATTTGCCAGCAGATACCATCTGAGCATTAATAATACCTGTGTGGGTGGCAGCTTGGCACTTGGCACACCAGGTGGAGAGGGCTGGTGCTGGGGACACCAGTGGGTTTGAACTGGGAACGATTAGGCAACCAGAGAGGTGTTACAAACATCACACAAGAAGTGACTTTTTCTAAACCTCTTGAGTATTTCCCTTCTGTGCTCCTTCTGATAGACACAACATCTCCCTGGTGGCACCACCACCTCCAAGCTTCCCTCCAAGAGGGTCCTTGGTCAAGGGTCTTACCTGGGCTGAATTTGAGCAGTCGACTCTTGGGATAATAATCGACTCCGGCCTGAGCGGAGCCGTCGCGGGTGCTGCAGCGAACTTTGGAGGTCCTGTTCTGATCCCCTCGCCGGACCACCTTGATGTTTAGAACAGCAACACCCTCTGGGCCAGGGGGCTCCCGTACTTGGTAAGCAGCTTCTTCAAACTCAATGGTGGGTGCTAAAGAAAGAGCAGAGAAGGAAAAGCCTCAGGGTTGCACTAAGCTCAGCTCCTTTGAGGTTCTATCTACGCGTCTGCAGAGCAAGGGGATTCTCAAAGCAGGGGCCAAACCCTCAGCCCTACATAAGGGGTGGATGTGAACTAGGGAAACAGGTGGGGCAAAACCCAACACATACTGGGCTACAGAGGAAGGCAAATGGTTGTGCCACCCCCTGCCTTCCACATGCTCTCAAATTCATGCCACGTGCCAGTGCTACATCCCCCACTGGCAGTCAAACCAGAGGGACCAGGCACCCTCTTCTTCCCCACAGATCTCTCCAGGCTGTCACATGGTGGAGGGAAGGCCACATGTCCCAGGGGAAGCAAAGCAACTCCATGGGTAACAGCAGGGGAATGGCAAGTGGGACAAGTGGTGGGTTTGAGCCACTGCTATTCAGTCTCTCCCCTTCAGACCAGTCCAGCATGCAAAGCCACCACATCACCCATGACCACATGACTGAGGGCATTCAACGGGGACTAAATTAACTGCAAACTGCTGATGAGTCTGTGGTGGCCACCTCAGAACTGCATCCTACACTACAGCGACACCCTTGTTGAGGTTCCTCACTCACCATCTTCCTCGTTGGTGACAGTTATGGTTGCCACATCCATCTTCCCAATCCGAGCTCCACTCCAATGGTTTCCCAGTGGGCTACCAAGGTAGACCTGGAACTGCTCTTCTGGTTCAAAGGCAGAGTCATCACTGATGTAAACACTGCAGTTCTTCACCTAAGCAGGAGAAAACAGGAAACCATCAAACCAACAAAGCCACTTCAAGGCCATGCTGTACTTCCCTATCTGGGGTTTAATGTCCCAGTACTGTCAATCCTGGAAGAAGCACTTCTATTTTTAATGCTGCTGCTTCAGTGTGGACAAACCACTGGGTTACTTGATAAGACACAGCAGTGAAGACATCTGCTTCTATAAACTGACAGCTCTCTGCTACAACAATGCAGCATCCTACTGCCACAGTCAATTTGCATTTCACCTTTTAACCTGTTCTATGAAGAAGCAAACAACCCCTTCACAGTCACATTGTATTTCCAGGACCAGGAGAATTTGTGACTTTAAGCATCTATGAAACCAATTTGGAGATCCTCCATCAGCATTCTCTGACAATGCTGAGCCAAGGAGATCTGCACCTCTCCCATCAATGGTTCTTTGCTCTCAGCAGAAGCCAGGTTCAGCTCACCTTCTCCCCTCTCAAGAAGGTGATGCGAGACTCCTCTGCATTCCTCCTCTCCACAAAGTCCTCCATGACCTCTGCTGTCTGGCTCTGGGTGTAGCACCTGACAGAGGACTCGTAGCTCAGGTCCCCGCTGCGGAAGATGGGGATGTGCAGGGTTCCCTCCTTCTCCTTCACTGTGTATGTATCCTTGGCAAATTGCATGCTTGGTACTGCAGGAGGTAACCGAGGGAGTCGAGAGGCGTTGAGGCTCCACACAAAAATGGGAGCTCATCAAGCCATGCTACAACACAAGAGATAGTAAATACCCAGGGAGACCTTCTGACTGAGTAAGGAGGACTTCAGCTGACAGAAAGCACAGAACAAAGCAGAGGAGGCAAAGTGTGGCTGCGAGTCAGGGAATGCTACAGGAAAACTCATTCTGCCCTTCCAAGCTCTTGGGGATAGTGAAGCATGGCAAGAAACAAAGCAGACAAATGGAATGGGAGGATCCCAGGAAAACAAGCTAAATCCAATAATCTGGCTTAGACTGTCCTTCTGCTGCATGGGAGTGTGAAGGGAGAGGCTAAGATAGACCACACAGAGCTGCCACAGGTAACTCACCATCTTGGACAATGTCATTAATGGCCACGATGGCTTGGAATGGCTTTGTCAGCTCAGCTCCATGGGGTGAGCTGAGATAAACAACAAATGTCTCCAGCCCTTCTATCACTGGGTACTGTGCGTCGTCCAGGATCGTCAGAGTGCAGAACTGGAAGGAAAGCAGAAGCCCTGCTTTTAGAGGTGCAAAGCTGCCATCCTTCCCAGCACTCACATGGGTGTCCGAGGTGAAGTTGTTATGTCAGGCCTTTGATGTACTAGTTAATCAAGGAAAACAATGCTCTAGATAAAGGCAGCACATCGTTCCAGAGCAGGGGCAGCCATCTGGGTCCTGGAGAGCTGGCCTGCCCCAGCTTTCCCTGGCTGGAGTGCTGGTCAGAGGTGAGTGTACACCCAGCAGGTTCATGAACAATCCTCAAGTGGTCCCGAGGGGATTTTCAAAGCAGACAACTGGTAAGTACAGGATGTGCACAGAAACAAGTGTCACCAGACAGAGCAGACTCCTCAGGAGTCAGAGTGGCTCCTCACCTCTTCAGTCTTGCCCGGCCTGAACTCTATTTTTCTGGAGCTGGGGACGTAGTCGATTCCTGGGCTGGCAGAAGGAGGGTCTGAGGCCCGAGTGGCACACCACACCGAGATGGGGGCGGAGAGATCAGGTCCCTGCCGGAGGACTGGGATCTCAATGGTCCCTGCGTAGCTCAAGACAGAAGCAAGCTAAGAAAGCAGCCACATACCTCAAAACCAGCCACCCCAAAGAATCCCCCCACAATCATCACCTGCAGCCTCGCCCACGGTGAAAGTCGCGTTGCCCAGGAAGACGGTGGAGGCGTCGTTGGGGCCGCCGATGAAGACGCTGGCCGAGGCCCGGCCGCCGACGCGTGCGTTGTCCGAGGCGTCAGCCAGCACCAGCTCGAACTCCTCCTCTTCTTCGTACTCACTGTCGTCGATCAGCGTCACGTCGCAGGTCGCCATCGTGACCCCCGGCCCCAGCACGACCCGGCTGTCGTCCCCCATCCCCCGCGACTTGAAGTCGGAGCCGGATTCCAGCGTGTGGAGGCCGCTTCCCTTGGCTGACTTGGGGACGGTGTAGCAGACGGCGGACACGGCGCTGCTGGCGTCCCCTGGGTCACCAACAGAAAAACTCCGTAACTCTAGTGGAAAAACCAAAACTCCACAAACATCTGCCCCGTGTTGGTGTTTGCTGGCTCGGTTGTGGCGCGAAGCTGCTCCCAGAAAGTTAAAGAATTGCCCCAAAATCATCACCAAGAAAGACTTATTTTGGGGAGGTCACTGCTATTCATTTGCCAGCAGGAAACAGTCGTTTGCACAGGCTCCTTGGCAGCCTTGCAGGAATCCCAGTGATGGGCAAGAGACAGGCACCAAGCTGCTGCTGCCATCTGTGAAGTATAGAATGAAACCCCGAGCTCTAGGCAGCCCCACATACTTCACAGCCTGTCCCTTCTCTGCAACCCCAGTTTACTGCTGGTCACAGTCCCCGGGGCTCCCCCTCTACCCTTGTGGCTCCACATGCCTCACCCACCTTGGTGGCTGCAGAGCCCCATAAGAGCACGAGAAGTTGTTTTGCCAAGCTCTACCCACCTTTCCTTTCCACAGGAGCTGAGAGAAGCCCAGCACTCTCACTGACATGGTACGTCTTCCTGTCAAACTGCAGGGTGGGCTCGTCCTCTGGGTCAGTGATGGTGACTGTGGCCCGGGTGATGTTCCCCAGCAGAGCGTAGGCTGGTGTGCTGAGCTCCACAGTAAAGCTCTCCGTGCCCTCAAAGATGCTGTCGTCATTTATGATGATGGTGCAGGTCTTGGTGTCCTCCCTCTCCTCAAACTGCACCTGGAAGGCAGCAAGAGGGCTGCTGTCTCTGGACCAGGGTGTGAAACCCTCTTGCCTTAACTCCTGAGTCACGTACCCTGTGCACAGGCAGCACTGGACACCGACCTTAACCAAGGAAAAAGGCTAGTGGGGGTGAAAGGCAGCAGCGAACACTGCACGTAGGTGCCCCTCCCTTCTGATCTCGGCTGTGCTTTTATCTTGCACGAGGGAAATTCTTACTTGGGCAAGCCTGTGACATCTGTGGTCGGGCAGAACACGGCTGCAAAACGCATCCGCCAACATAAACACCTGATCTCCGAGCCCACAGGTATTTGGAAAGGAAACACAGCTGTGTTTTCCTCAGCTTGTATTGGTTCTTTCAGCCAGGTTTCGTGGCACGCACAGTCGGCCCGGTGGCCACACCCTACCTGCCCAGCATACTCCACGTAGTCCCGGTCTCCCGGCCGTGAGGCGGAGCTGTAGGTGGCCCCGGGGCCGGCGGTGGCCGTTCCCCGCTGCGTGCGGCACAGGACAATCGCGTACTGGTTGAGGTTCCCGGTCCGCCTCACGGCGATGCTCACGGAACCTGAGCTCTCTCTGATGCTGTAGCTGGAAAACATGGCAAGTGGATGGAAAGAACAGGCTGGGGAGCAAGCCCTGGGTGTTTATGCTGAGTGCCACAGGATTGAGCTGACTGTTGCATCCATGAAAAGGAAGACTGATAATCAGGGCAGGCAGCAGCTCTTCAGGAACACTGCTCTGCGGCTGAAAGCAGCAGGCACCTCTCACTGATGTGCATGGGAGTTCCCACTTCCACGCTGGCTGCTGCAGGCCATCCTGCCCCAGAGTCAGCAGCATTAGATCAACAGGGATTGGTTGAAATTTGTGTGTTGCTACAGTGCACAACACTAAGATTTCAGTCCTGAGGAGGTGCCAGCAAAACGCAGGCAGAAATGCTGTTAGTGGCCCCAGAATTTCATGTCCAAGAGACCCCACCTGTCAGAAAAGTGCTGCAAACCCCCTGCCATTTACCTGGTGTTTGTGAAGCTGAGGAGAGACCACTGGACATGGAAGATGTTGCCACTGACCACGTTGGGTTTGCTGTCCTTCACCAGGAACTGAAAGCTGTCCGTGGTCTCCTGAACCTTCTCCTCGTGCATCACGTACTGGATGAGGCCCATGTTCACATCCTCTGCAGGGAGAAGACATCCAGTGAGCCAACCCAGAAATTCCACAGCAGTTTTACAGACATGCATCCACATGGCTGCAGGAATCAGGTTCTCCACACACCCTTTATGCTCCAGCAGCTTTGGTCTTCCTGTGGCAGAGGCCAGCCTACAAACTGTGCAAGACATTCCCTTGCCTAGTCTTTAGCCATAATGGGTCATACTTAAAAACAAGGTAAATTTTAAGTAGCTTTGATGAAATGCAAGAAGTACAAATCAGCTTGGGCAGCACCCCTTTCACCTCTGCTCCACGAGCTGGCCTGTCCTAACAGGGCTCCTTCTTACTGCTGAGATGGTTGGGGCTTTCTGATCTTCTGCAGTATGAGATTTTCCCAAGCTTCAGCCCTAAAGCAGTGTAGCCACCCCCCCCCCCCCAAGTTTTCCTGACAAACAGAAGCAGCTGAAGAGAAAAAAAAAAAAAGAGTACCCAACCCAACACTGTACCCTGTGTAAAGGTGGTTGCCATTGTCCCTGGTTGCAGCTTGTTCTCCACGTAACCATTTCTGGGTCTGGCTGTTATCTCGTAGATTAGCTGTCTGTCATCTGTGTCGGGATCTGTCGTCAGTAATTCCTTCTTAGTGATTAGATTGCTTGCCTGGATTAAAGCCAAACCAAGGGAGTAAGAGTCTGGAGCCCCAGCAGTGCAAGCCTGGGCGACTCACAAAAAGCCCACACAGCCCTCTGCCAAGGAATGCTCTCCACAAGGGAAGGGCTGGGGGCTGGCCAAGCTCAGAGCATGCAGAGCAGCCTTCAGCAGATGGATGCCCCTGAGGGCAGGTGCCCCATGCAGGCAGAACAGAGGGGCATCTGTTTTCTGTCACAAAGATCAAAATGCTGTAGGGTCAGCACATTCTGCTGCAAAGCTCCTTCTCCCCAAACAGCCTGAGGAACAACCTAAGCCAAGCCAGGCAGGCTGTTACCTTGCCATCCGTGTACTCCAGCCACTGCAAACCCAGGTTGGTGAGGACTCTGGGTGTCCCATCATCTACAGGGAGAATGTCCACTCGGAAGCGCTGTGGCGCTGCTGTCACAACCTGACAAAGTTCAAAGAGACAGTGGGTGCTTTGGGGGTCAGAGCCTCAGCCACCACAGTACCAGCTTTGCCACATTCATAGATTCATAGACATTAGGGGTTGGAAGGGACCTAGAAGATCATCTAGTCTAACCCCCCTGCCTGAGCAGGATCACCTAGACCAAGTCAC
>JAOEGS010020853.1:17657-42415 GCA_025447755.1 Corythornis vintsioides
AACTTGCACCCATTGCCTCTCGTCCTGTCATTGGATGACATTGAGAAAAGTCTGGCTCCATCCTCTCTGCACTCACCCTTAACATATTTATAGACATTGATGAGGTCCCCCCTCAGTCTCCTCTTCTCCAGCTCTGCTGGGGCGAGTTCCAAAGGCTGGTACACCCAAGGGGGGAGCAAATGGCATCATGTAGCTGAGAGCACTCAGTCCTTATCCTCAGGGGAGCAGCAGCAGCTACGTCTCCCCTTCCCCAAGAAGACGTAGCTCTCTGATAGCTACAGATCTCCCTCACACACCCCTTCTCCTCCCCTTACCTTCTTCCCTGCCTCCTCCAGCACGAAGAAGGGATTGGTGCCATCAGACACGGTGAACGTGAAGCGGTCCCTGAGCGAGTTGCTGCCCTGGTGGCTGTAGCTGATGAGGTTCTGGTAGATGTCATCCATCGTGAAGGCGCTGGCCGGGTGGTAACGCTGCCCGGGGCCGCTGCGCTCGATGCGGCCGTGCCGAGGGGGCTGCACCACTGTGAACGTGATGGACTCAGCCTGCATGGAGAAGAGAGGGGCACAGCTGATGGCCTGACCCCAGCACTAAGCCAGGCAGGTCCTTCCAGCTCAAGGTGGCTGCAAAGGGACTTTACACCCAGTTTTCCCAGCATGGTGTTTCCAAGCAGGGGCTGAAACGCAGCGCCTCACACTGAACCGGGTCGCCCCCAGCACTGCCCTGTCTTCAGCCCTCTCCTGAGGTGGCTACCTAAAAAACAAGCCCAAGGAGGGAGAGCTGGGCTAGGCAAATGGCACCAAAAGGGGTTCAGCTGCTCCAAGACAACTCCTGGGATACGGGATAAAACTCCCAATGCTGCAGCCACTCTAAGCAAGGGTGCTGTGTGTCACTCCTGTCAGGGTGGAGGCAGAGACAACCTTTGGCTAAAGGCAGTAACAGGAAGCCAGGAGCTCTTCTGCTGCAGGGAAACTGCAGTGCAAGGAGATGTAGCCAACATGACAGAGCTTAGTCTCTGGCCAGACCCAGAAGGAAGAGGAGTCATCATCTTCATCTATGCTAGGCAAAAGCTCAGTGTGTGAAGGCTACACGCAAGCTCAGCTCAAGTCCACAGCATTCAGAGGTAGGATGGGATGGGGCAAGGATTAGTTCTGATCACAACTTCTAGATGTTTTCCACATAGGTTTGCTGCTTATGTGTCTGAGACACATTCCAGATGAAGCTGTTTCTCAAGCCAGGGCTTTGCTTTGCTCAAACACTCATCTATTTATGTACAAGCTGTGCCTCTCACGAGCTCTTTGTTTGATGCTGTGATCAGACAGGGTACAATCACAGGGGAAGGTGACATTCACTGTAATCTCTCTCTTTGAACACAAGCCCATCTTTCTGAGCACCCAGATGTGCACAGCGGGAGAGGGGAGGGAGGGGTTTGGGTGGGATTCCTGCCTTACCTCTGTGTCAGCATCTGTTGCTTTAAGCTCAAACTCTGTGATGGTTTTCCTCACGCCTTCCTGAACAGTCATCCCGAGGCTCTGCACCACTGGTAAGGAGTCATCCACTGGGTTTATGGTGATGTCAAATGTCTGGCTCACCTGGAATGGGAGGAAAAGCCTCTCTTGAGGAATTTGGTCTTCCAGGAGTGCAACTCCACTGGAACAGTAATGCTTTTGGGAGACCATGGTGATACACAGCTGGGTTGCTTCCTTTAGGCTTTGTCTAGTGAGTAAATCTGAGCTTCTAGGCTCAGATGCTGGGAACATGGCCTCTCCTATCCCTCCTCTCTTCCCCTGATATTCATGGACACCCACTTTTTCCTCCCTCATCCCATGTTGTCCCTCTCCCTCTACTTGCAGCTATGATTTTTCTCTTCCAGCAAGCAGGAAGGAGACATTTCTGGAGGGTCTCACTGTGCTTCTGGGTACATCACCAGTGCACTGCATCCCAGGAGAAACTGGTGAGCAGATGGAAAGGCAGTCAAGGCCACCTTGGTAACCAGTCTCACGAGGCTACACCACAGGTGGCTGCCCCACACCTTCACCAGGCTCACTCCCTCCCCGTGGCATGACAGATCTCTCAGGAGAAGAGGCTGGTTTAATTTCCTTTGCTATGTGGAACCATGTCTCCCGGGCAAGAAAACGTGCTGGGACTTACCTCATTCCTTCCATCAGACACAGAGAAGGTGAATGAATCCAGGTGCTTTTCAATGTCACTGGTGTGGACGTAACGGATGCTGCGGGAGGCCAGGTCTGCCTGGCTGAAGGAACTGATTCTCATCCCTAGGCAAAGAAAAATAGGGGAACATGTGCAACAAGAAGAGTGAGGCAGAGAAAAATCCAGAGAGCTGGATATATCTAGCTGGACTCTGTTCTCTTTGGCTCTCTCAGGGCAGAGGGTGAGAGATGAAGCTGTGAGAAAATCACTAGAAATACCACTTTGATTTTCACTGCTGATCTAAGCAGGGCACCACTGACTATAAGCCAAAGGTTACCTGACCTCACAGCAGTTCTAAAAATGCCTTCCAAGTCTCTGCTCTCTTTTCCCCTCCTTGGATCCTTGTGTTTAGAACAGAGTAAGCCCTGCTTGCAAAACTGAGATCTTTACAGGTCATTAGGTGTGACACAGAAAGGTACCTGACAAGCATTTCAAAAAGCACTTTAGCCTTGAAGTCCCTCTGCTGAGTTTGACTGCTCTCAATAACAACAACCCTGACAGAAAGTTTGCCACCAGTTTATCATGCTAAATGGCTACTGACAAGAACTGGCCACACTACAAAAGATACCAGGATCTGATAGAACTAAATGAGCCCCAACAGGGTGATTAGCCAAGGTTTACTCAGAGCTCATTAGCTTGAAAGGTTTGTCTGTCTTTTGAATACCCCACTCCTCTTAGCCCCTTGAAATCACAAGAACAGCATCATCATGTTTGAAATAACAGGAGGAATAACATCCTTAACCCAGCTCTTTTAGGTTTCCAGCAGATTCACTGTTGAGTTGGCAATTTCAACAAAGATATTGCAAGTTTTTAATTTTATACAATAGCTGCTCCCAGAGAAAGCTGCAGGTTGGTTTGCCTGAAGATGCAGCAATAGCTCCTGGAAGAGGAGGTTCACCCAGCAGCAAGCTGGCCTGACCTGCCAAATCCACCAGCAAGGTTTCCACGGGGCATAAGCTCATCCAGAGGTTGACTAAATCCTCCTCTGTGGCTGCTGGGCTGCTTTGCCTGCACTCACTCCATTCATCAGCTCTCTGGGCTAATTTGGTTTCTAATGGGAAACACAATCCTGTGTTGCTGCCTCCAGGCATGGATTTTCCTGCAGCAAATCTTTAGGGCTCAAAAGCTCTTTAGTTCTTCAGAACTCCTGCCAGGAGCATCCAAAACTACCAGCCTACTAACCTGGGGAGGCCACATGCTCCAGATGCCCCAGCTGGGGCTGCTTGGTGACCCTGTAGTGGAGCTGGGCTGGCTCACTGTCCTCATCAGTGGCAGAGAGCTGCAGGGTTGTGATTGTCTTTGCTGAGTTCTCATCCAACACCAGCCCTTTGTTTGCCAGGATGGAGGGGGGAAACCTGTCCTCTGGAAGGGTTGAATGCAAAGCTGAGTTAGGAGACAGTCACCCTCCTTCCCCTGGTGTTAATCTAATAGGGTAACTGGGCTTAAGCAAAGCACCTCCCAGGCTGGTAAGTCCAACCCAGGTACTCTGGGCCTTGGCATTAACCAAGGGGAACTTTCCAGCACCACAACTTTACAACATTGTAAGGACAACACTATGAAGATATTGAAAATTTTTCTACCTTCTCCAGTGAGTTGCTCAGAAGCCAAAGAACTAATCCTTACATCTGAGAGCTTTCCCCATGCCCCAGACTTAAAATGCCTTTGAATTACTGACAACTAAAACCTGGTTCTCCAGATTTACTTCTTGGAAGTGCATTTGAGATGGGCATGCAATTTATGAAGGCCACAGCTCTGCAGCAAAGGAAACATAAATTCAGCAGCATCTTTTACCTAATACACCAATGTAAAACACTTGGTCTGTCAGTTTGTTGCCATCTGCATCGACCACATCAAAGGTGAAGGCAAAATTTCCACCAGGATCCCCTTTCCTGTGACTGTACAACACGTGCCCTGGAGGGAGGGACAGGAGAAGGTGGTTTGTTACAGGCTGCATCATTTGATTCTTAGTTTGGAAGGAGACTGGCACCATAAGCTGAGGGGACTGGGGCTTGACAGAGCTCCTGGGTTTGGGTTTCCCTCCGTTTTATTCTGTTTCTCCTGCTGAGAGAGACTTTGCAACACTTGCTTAAAGATACCTGTTTCTGCTCTAACATAACAACCTTTATCTTCTTTCCCTGCTCCAAGTCATCCTCCCCCTCTCACAAAGACCACAGAATCACACAACATCTCAAGTTGGAAGGGACTCGTTAGGATCACTGAATCCAGCTCCCTTCTCCAAGCAGAATGAGCTAAACTGGCCACGGATTACTTGACTTGCTGTGATTATCTCAGATCAAACACTCTCACCTTTATTTATATCAGCCTGGGTGAAACTTCTGACAGGTCCTTCAACAGAGATCTTCACTGGATTATCAGTTCTGGTCAACTGCAGCTGGCCCATGCTGGGATCCCTCTTCATGACAAATCTAATCCTTGTGTCATCCGAGTAAACAGCTGCTGCTTTCAAGAGCTGATCCGTGAGGTGAGCTGCAGAGCCTGGACCAGAGAAACAAAGTCCACAGGGACAGCTTCAGCCAACCCAGCAATGGTTCAGACAGGCCCACGTGGCAACACCTCCCTCTCCCCGTACCAACTGGGAGCTGCAGGCCCCTGTTGACAGCCAAGGTGGGCGGCTGCTTCTTTGGCAGCTCCGTGAAGAACTCCAGCCTCCCTGTCTGTGTGTGGACACCATCTGTGATGGAGAAGCCAAACTCATCTGTTTGGGCTGTTGCTCCACTCCGAGTGTAAACGATCAGCTCATCCAGAACATCCTGGTAGGTGAAGGAGGAGCCCGTGGACAACACACGTCCACGCTCAGGGGGCTCTGCAGCAACCTGCCTCCGGCAGAGATGGCCTGATGAACAACAGACAGGTGGAAGTTATGGGGAGCAACCAACATGCCAGGGACTGTGTGCCAGCTCTAGGGGGGTGCATGCAGGTGGGCAGAGCCTTGCTGGCCACAGGGACAGAAGTTATCTGCTTCTTGCCAAGACTGGTACGAATTTGGTTGCAACACTGGGATCAGACACCCAAAGACAGGCCCTCCCACCTCACCGGGCCTTACCGTGGGCAGGGCTTTTGGTAACCATGATGACAAGCTCAGAGCTCTGGGTGTCCAGGTCCTGCAGGTTGAGGGAGGTGTTGGTGAGGACCACAGCCGAGCCCTGGCGCACTCTGACGGGCTGCAGCACCATCTTTGGGGGCTCATCATTCTGCCTCTGCGTGGGTGCCAAAGGAACAGGGTCAGAAAACACCAAAGGGGCAAGGGGCAAAGACTGCTGAATGAAAACACAAGCCCCCAGATGACAACACTGGTGGTGGTGACACCCATTAATGAGCTACACCAGCCTCTCCAAATGCACCCAGCACCATGGCTGCTTCCGAGAGGGAGGAGGCAGCAGTGAAATAAGCCCTGCAATGCACAGATGTGCCCTGGAGTCACAGCTGGATTATGTGCCTGTACTAGGGGGAGGAAGGAAAGGGAACTGGGCAAAACTGGCACTTGAGGAGCCGTGTGTCTGCGTGGAAGGAGAGGGCAGGGAGCAGCAGCCTACCTGAATGGTGATGTTGATGCTCTGCACCTCAGACCGGCTGAAACCATCGCTCACATAAAAGCTGAAAACATCACTTGTAGGCTCAATGCTTTCGTGGACACTCTGGCAGTAGGAGATGCTGTTCTCCAGAAGGTCTTGAAGGGAGAAGGAAGCATCAGCAGTCGCAGCAGCCTCGCTCTGTGGGCCAAAACTCTCACCTGCAGGCCACAATACTGCTGGTGAAAGGGTGTTCAACAAGTGAGCTCAACTCACTGCTAAACTAAAGAGGAAAGCAGCAGGATGAGGAGGAGAACAGCACGTTGTGGAGGGTGCAGGACCATTCCATCCTGTCACACGTCCTGTGACCTCTGCAGCAAGAGGAGGCTGCTGGTTGATGTGCAGGATGAGTAATCCCATGCCCCACAGTGGCATTTTGCCAAGGCAATTTATGATTTGTGTATGATTTAACTGTTAGGACCATGCACAGGGTTGAGCAAAGTCACAAGGGTGAACATCTTTGGATAATACAGTGTAAATTCTGTGTCTTCTTGATAATGTGGTAAGGCTGGTGTAACCAGGATGGCTGAAATTGATCACAGTGACAACAAAACACAGCCAAGCTGTTTACCTGTCCTGGCATTCTCGAGGTAGCCATACATAGGTAGAGTGATAACTGTGACCCTCAGGTCTTCCTTGGCAGCAGTATCATAATCAGCAGCCAAGTGGTGATGAGCCAGCAGTGGGACCCTGCCCCCTTCATCCACCTGGAAAGCAGAAGTGTGTGACAGAACCACCACCAAGGCACCCATGTGAAGCATTACCCAATGAGCCTGCCCACGACAGAAGGGCTTGCTGGGTCTCTGAAGGCCCATCCCACCCTCCCCTAGATCTGCTAGGCATGGAATCAGCTGGTAGGTGAGATGGGATGGGAAGATCAAAGCCTGCCTGGCACTCCAGGGGAGGCTGTGAGTGTGTTATCAACAGGAGAAGGTGCTGACCCTGTGGAAGGCGAGATTGGCACTTCTGATGGAGGAGAGCCTTTTGAAGGCAAGGGAGGGGGAATGCAAAGCTGGACAGGAGGCATCTGACTTCAAAAGGCTTTGATAAGGAGTTGGAAATGCCATGTAGCAGTCCAAAGCACCAGATGTTTTCAGACTTGTCTTCTGCTTGTCTGTTTACACACAAGCTGGTGAAATCAAGAGGTGAGATCTCTTTACTGGAGGGAGTCCAGCAGAGGCTGGGAAGATGCTGAGGGGCTGGAGCATCTCTGTGGCAGGGAAAAGCTGAGAGCCCAGGGGCTGTTCAGCTGGAGAAGAGCAGCCTGAGAGGGGAGCTGAGCAATGCTGAGCAAGAGCTAAAGGGCCCCCAGGGGGCAGGAGGATGGGGCCAGACTCTTGTCAGTGGTGCCCAGGGACAGGACAAGGGGCAATGGGCAACAAGTTGAACCCAGGAGGTTCCATGTGAACAGGAGGAGAAAATTCTTTGGTGTGAGGGTGTCAGAGCTTGGCCCAGGCTGCCCAGATTGTCTGTGGAGTCTCTTCCTCTGGAGAGATTCCAAACACTGCGACCTTGGGCCCCCTGCTCTGGGTGACCCTGCTGGATCAGACAAGATGATCTGTGATTCCATGACTCTGTGAAATACTTCTCAGGGATAAGTCAGACTTGGTTCCAAGACACCCTGGGGAGAACCCAGCTCTTGACTAGAAGAGATGCAAGCAGATGAGGCTCTACCATGCAGCTCTACTATCAGGAATCTGGGAACCCATGGGCTGCAGCATCACTGCTCTTCAGTGATTCCCCCTCTGCCCAGGCAAGCTGTTCAGTCCCTCCCAGTGTGAGACACTGGTGCCAGTGGAGCCACTTACAGTGATGTGGTCAGCAAAAGCAATGAGGGATGGCATGGTGAGGGCAGACACGATGGTGACAGTGAACATCTGCCTGTCGAGCCGGTTGTTGTCAGCATCAAACACAGCAAAGTGGAAGATGTCTGTAACTGGCTGGTTGCTGGTCTCAAACACAGTGGAGTAGCTGTTAAGAGTCAGAACACACATTGTGGGTCAGGGTGTCTCACTGGCAGGTGACTACATAACTCTGCATTTAGAGGTGAGATGTAGTAATCTCTCATTCAAGAGAGGTGGTATTTCAGTTCCCAACTAACTCTCTTTCATGTTCATTCCCCTGAGTTCTTTTAATCCCTGGTTTGGGTGTTGCCTACCTTAAGTATCACCACAACACTGTGCACACAGAAAAAAATACCAGTAGCTGGAAGCTACGCCAACTGCTGGCATTTTGGATGAGCATCAACCCCTAATTCTGCTCACAGGAAACACTCTTGTTCTTTCTTAGAAGATACAAGAGCCAAGAAAGGATTAAAACCCAACTTTTGATACACTGTACTATAATAATACAGCCCAGAAATCCCTGTGGAAAGCCCACTGAGCTTTTAACTGGCACAACCTGAAGGAGAACAGCTCTTTGATACCTGATCCTCTGGCTGTTGATGTCTTCCATGGTGAAATTAGAAACCCTGGAAGGCTCCTGCTCACGAGAGCCTGACATCCGGAGGAGAGTGCCATAAGCAGGCAGAGATATGAGCTGGATTCTTATCTCTGAGTCAGGAGAATTGTTGTCCTAAACAGGAAGAAACAAACCACATCGAAACCAAGACGAGCTTGGCTTCAACTAAAAATGGAAGGAGGGAGAAAATGTTTTGCAGGGAAATACACCAAGCTAGCTGGTGGATATTAAAGGAAGCTCTACTGATGAGAAGAGAGACAACTGGGTTGACATCTTCAGGACCTACTGCAAAATGTATTTGAATTCTCTCTCGGCTCAGAGAGCTTTTCTTTGTCTCCTTGTTTCACATCACCACAATCTCCCAGGCATAAACCTGGTGGTTTTGGTTTGGAATATTGCTTTCCACTGCTAGTAACCTGGACCAGTTACATAAGATAATTTTCCCAACTCCAGATAAAGGGAGCTAGAATTTAGGGGAGTGACTGCTGCCCACCAGTGCTTCAGACAGAGACAGGGAGCTGAGCTCAGTTCCTAGTAAAACAGAGGTTGATGTGGAGCAATGCTGCAAAAGCCAGATTCTCACTAAACTCAAAGCTGATTTTTGGTTCTTTTTAACTACACTAAGCACAGCCACCTCTGTGACACCACAACTCAGCCTGTCATCTTTCTTCTAAGTTTCTGCTGGTCACTTGAAAGATAAGACTCAGAGCAGAATTCATCATATGCTCAGGCTCTGGGTCAGGAATGAAATCCTCTTTTCCCCAAGTGTTGTCAGATTAATCATGAGCAGCTCCCTTGTCAGCCTTCCTCCTTAAGAGGAGGCCAGCACAGACTTCAGACTTGTAGCCAGATTGATCCCTTGGAAAAAAACCCATTCATCTGCCTTCTTATCCTGCTTCAGCACTTGCAGTTTCCTCACCATGCCTGTCAGTCACTACCTCAGGTCTCTCCAGCCTCACGTACAAGCTGCCATCTCCCCTCCCTGCAGGGAGCACATCTGCATATCTGAAATCCACTGCTACAGCATCTGCTGCTAAATCACCTGCTCAGGAGTAAAACACTTTTCTGCTGAGAGGGTGAGGGGTCTGGAGCACAAGCCTGGTGAGGAGCAGCTGAGGGACCTGGGTGTGTTGATTCTGGAGAGAAGGAGTCTCAGGGGAGACCTTTTGGCTCTGACAGCTCCTGACAGGAGGTTGGAGCCAGGGGGAGTTTGCACTGCTCACAAGGAGCAAGTGACAGGACAAGAGAAATGGCATTGGATTGTGCCAGGAGAGGTTCAGGTTGGAGATGAGGAAAAATGGCTCCCCCAGAAGGACTATGCAGCCCTGGCCCAGGCTGCCCAGAGCAGGGGTGGAGTCCCCATCCTCAGAGAGATTGAAAAGCTGTGGAGCTGTGGTGCTGAGGGACATGGGTTAGCAGTGCCCTGGAAGTGCTGGGGCAAGACTTGGACTCAATGAACTCCAAACTCTCCTCTGACCAAAACAATTCTATGCTTCTGGATTTGGCCAGCAGGGTAACTCTTGTGCAAGCCATGATCCCCAGGACTAACCCTGAGCTGCTGAGCAGTGCAGCACCTTGGGTTGCTCAGACCTCCTCACCCTCAAAAACATCCAGAAAAAAGAATCTGGCAATATTGGGAAGGGGGAAATTTCCAAGGGATTATCACTTAGCAAATCCACGTGCTTTACTAGCAACTCTGATACAAAAATCTGGGATTAACTCCATTCTCATGTTTAGCTTGGCAGTTCACTTCTGTTGGAGTCAAACAGGGATAGCCTTAAAACCCCCTTGGATGAAAGAGTCGATTATCCCCTGCTTGGCAGCAGTAACCCAGAGCCAGTCAGAACTGCAGCTGGCTCCCAAGAGCCCACGTTGGCAGCAGAGAGGTGCAAGTGGCAGAGGGTCTGTGGAGGGTGAGAAAATGAGGCTGGTAGCATTCCCTGGGTGTAAAAAGGGACTAAAACTTACAATATAAGCGAGGTGCAGTCGAGAGAGAGTCACTGAGCTTTTACTGGCCACAGTGATGGCCAACAAGCAGCCTGGTGCCAGCTGAGGGCCGTTGGTATCTGTCAGGGCCACTTCCACCCTCAGCACTGTGGTCACTGTGGTGACCCCATCAGTGACAGAGATTTCCATGCTGTCCTCTGCTGCTGAGGAGCCATCGTGGCCGTACTGCAGAGCGTTGCGAGTGACGTCCTCGTAGGTGAAGGTGTCACCTTCCCCAGAAGAAAAAGGCACAAGTCACAAAGACAGACCCACAGTCCCAGTTTAGAAGAAGAGTTAATTGTGTGCTGAAGCTCTGAGGACATTTAAGGAGCTAGCACATAAGCAGGGCAGAGGAAAAGCTGCAACCTTCACAGCTCCACAGTGACTCTTCCCAATTCTCTGCCTGTCAGAGCTAGATAAGGCTTCCCTCACTGCACCTTCTGCTTGCACTGCTCTCCTGCAGATAACATTTGCTTAGTGTTACTTCACTAAGTTACTTCAGCTGTAACTATAGCACAGCAAACAAAACACCCTTTTTGATCAGCAGCTGGTTAGAGTGACCCCAACAGAGTGGCTGTTGGGTGACACACACACATCAGGTACAGCCACATCTGCCAGAGGCTTCTCCTGGTCAACCAGGCACATGCTACCCCTTCTGTGGTGAGAGGAGATGATTCTAAGGAGGCTTCCTAAGCCTCCTGCTCAACTCACCTGCTCTCATGTGCTCCTGGACACCTGCACTGTACTTGAGCACGGTGCCGTGGCGGGGAGGCTTCACCAGCTCAAAGAAGAGACCCTCAGGAGCTGTGTCTGCATCACTCACAGCTAACTGGACCCCTGTGCCAGAGAAAGCATGGTTTCAGCATCCTCAGACACTATGCTGGCAATATCCCCTAGGTTCTGTGATGTGCTCTTGGGGATGGAGTCCAAAAACTGCAGTTCAGTGAGTACCATAATTCTAAGCCTAAGAGGGGAAAAAGTTGAGGAGTAGCAGGTCCCTAAGCCTGCTTGCCCCTGCCTCAGCCAGCAAATGGATCTGCCATGTGCTGGAGGGGTGCTGGACATCCCCAGGCACTTTCCTGAGGCACCACCACGTGGTTTTCTCAGTGGTTGAGAACAACAGGACAGGTTGCCCAGAGAGGTGGTGGAGCCCCAACCCTGGAAGGCCAAGCTGGCTGGGGCTCTGAGCAGACTGATCTAGTGGGAGGTGACCCTGCCTATGGCAGGGGTGTTGGAACTGGATGAGCTTTAAGGTCTCTTCCAACCCTGACAATTCTATGGTTCTATGCAGAAGTTAGGGAGACCAAAACTCTCCTCTGCTCCAACCACGTGGCCTCCTGGCAATAAACACCGTGCCTCAGGCTGAGCCCTGCACCCCATCCCTTACACCCTACTCACCAATGATGGCTTTGCCCCCCTGGCTGACCTCCAGGAATGGAGCTGTGATCTGGAAGACTGGAGGCTGCTGCTCTGCAGAGAGCAAATGAATGACAAACACCATCTCCGGGGTCGTGTGCTCTCCACCAGACACTAGACACAGACAGAAACTCCATCAGAGTGCAGGAATGTGCTCAACAAGCAAGCAGCTCATCACCAATAATTTAACAATTCCCTTGCTCACACACTGGGGGAAAGCAGGAATGAATCAGGATTTTAGGACAGACTGTAGGTGGCTACTGGGAAAAGAGACAAGGCTGCTGGGACACAGATTAATTAATGTTCCCCAGGCACGTGCATTTCCAGGAATTCCCCCAGAGCACCCATGGGTGTGCCTGCAGCAGCAGAAGGGATGAGGAGCCACAGGCAATGTGAAGGGCATGAGGATAAAAACTGCTTTGGCCAGGGAAGGGCCAAAGGTTCACATACCTGTGAATCGGAAGCTGACTGACTCTGGGAGACCTGATGGGACAAACACAAGCAGGGCTCATCAGTTCTAGTTCCAATCTCAAGGACTAACTCCCCCCACCAGTGCAGCAAAGCTCCTAAGCACCCAGTGAGAACCCCACAAGTCACTGAGTGTCCCTCTATCAAACCACGGGGGGAAAACCTTGTTGAGGTGGCAAGAAATGGGGTGAACTCTTGGTTCACTCCTCCACCTACTCCATGTCCTTTGAGCCTCATGCCCTCACAAGCACAGACATACCCAGGACTGGAGGAAGAGCAGCAGGCTGAGACCAGCCCAGTTCCTTACCAGCAAAGGAGAAGGCAGTGATCTCTCTCAGGTGGGGAGCAGCAGTTGGAGGGCGATAAGCAATCTTGCCATGGTTTATATCTGCCTGGGTGAAATATCTGGCTGGGGAGAGAGGCCTGTCTCTGTGCTCCACGACACCTACAGAGGCAGAGAGCTTGGTGTTAACAGCAGGAATCCACTTGACTTTTATGAGGTACTGAAGGCAGGGGCTTCTTTTTCTCTCCCTGGGTACTTTCTACATCTTCAGTGGCTCCTGGGTGAGTCAGATGGCTGGGACTGCATCGAGGGTGGGGTCTTGGGGCATGAGAAATTAAACAGAGATGCCTCACTTGGTTACTTCTTCAAACACCTCTCTCTAGAAGAGGTGGAAAGCAGAAAGCCATGGGGTATGACATTCAGTCTACACAAGCTGAGCTCTGTGGCTCACTCCTAAAAGAGACTGAGTTGAGAAATGAGGTGTTTGAAAGCTAATGAAGGAGGAGGCCCAACAGATTAAGAGCTGCCTCCACAGAGCCATAAGCTGAGGGAAAAACTCAGTGTGCTGAGAAAGCAGGAGAATGAATTCAGCAGCAAGCTGCTGTGCTCCCAAGCAGTGCACTTGCCTTGGCCAGGAAGGAGAGGGATGGTCACGTTGAACAGGATTTTCTCACTGGGGATCTCCGGGTCTACAAAGGAGAGGTGATGGGGCTCAATCACTGTCACCCGGTCCTCCAGCACCTCAACAAACACAGCAGACCATGAGCATCAAGGCCAGAGACGTGGGAAGAGTCACCCCAAAAATGCATTGAAAGAGAATTTGCTTTGCTGTAATTACAGATAGTTTGCATTCCACTAGCTCAGGCTCCTTTGCACCGCTACAGGGGAAGAAAAGAAACCAGTCTAGATGTTCTGCCCAGTTTAACCACTAAAGCATCACCAAACTCCCTCCGAGCTTTCTCAGGGGGACTCTCAAACACAAGGCCAGAGATCTGGGAAGGCTTCACAATTTGTGCTTTCATTCCAGCCTGCCTAATTCTGAAGGAGCCTGAAGTCATCCGAACAGAACTCAATCACATTGATGTGAGGGAAATGCAATTTTCTGATGAAAAGATTTAAGGTTATGGTTGTTTCATAGTTGCCTCTGAGGCCTATTTGTCTCTCCCAAAGGTAGGTCTTGCAGGTTGTGAGGCCCCCCCCTTGGCAAAACCTCTTTTACAGTGCTATTGAGTCGTGTGGTGTGTAATTAGCTAGAAAATGCAGCTCTTTGTGGCTCAGCCAGACATCCCTCCCATCAATTCTGTCAATAATGGCAATCACACAAAGTCAGGAGCAGAAAGATTCATCACTGCCTATTGCTCCAAGTGGCAGTCTGAGCATGTTTTATCACTGCCTGTGAAAGGTCACTGCTATTTTAAACCCTGACAAAGCAGTCGTGGCACAGACTTCTCACTAATCCCTCTCCCACCTCTTCCTTCTCCTTTCCTGGTCCCACATTGGCAGCCTGTGGTGACTCAGAAATCCTTCACCTCCCCTTCAAAGGCAACTCCTGGGGACCCACTCACATCTCTGAAAGCCCCACCAAGCTGTGAGGCCAAGGGGTTGTCTACATCAAACTCCCTGCTTCTACTGGCTATCTGTGCTCCCTGCTGGCTCAGGACCCCTCCCTCCAGCAGCAAAGAACAGGAGAGAGCAGGAGAAGCAGAGAGGAAAGCTGGATTTCACCACGTGCATGGAGAAGACACACACCAAAGGGCTCACAAAATCAACTTTAAACTTCAAGGTCATCTTTGCAATTAAGAGAGCCAGGGCAATAACCACGTGAGAGGGAATGAACTTAGCACAGTGTGGGGGCAGCTCAGTTTGGGGAATCAACACCACAGTGGCTGCTGCTCCCCAAGAGGCTCTGCTGGCTGGGACTACAGGGTCACACTTACAGCCATGTGCAAAGAGGAGCCAAGGGACAGCTGAGGAGCTCTGGGTGTCTGGGGGAGAACAGCAACGTTGAACACGTGGCTCTCCAAGCTGGACTGAGGTCTGGCAGAGCTGGACACCTGCAAAGGAATGATCATGAGGATGGATACCTGACAGAGGCCAACCAACCACCCCATTTCTAGACCAGTTGGGGTTTTTAAACCTTCCACCCACCCTCCAGATGACCATCGGTAGTGCTGATGAGGTGAAAATAACCAGGTCTTTTAACAGTGCCACTGCCTCAGCAGTGATCCCAGCATCTTCCAAGACAGGTTGGGATTGTGTTCCACAGACACCAGTAAGAGCTTTCTGTACTCCACTAAAACACCAGAGTTAAATCACTGGTATCTAGCTCATCACAGTCAAGACATATAAAGCAAATTAAATTTGTAGAAACTCAAAGGACTAAAATCACCCCCTAGAGATGAATGTCCATGGCAAGCCTGAGATAAGGCAGTGACCCAGAGAAGCACAGCCTCCTTCTTTGTTAGGCTTGCCTGAGGCATCTTTCTGAGGTGCCCTCACCCTGAGGGGGAGCAGTTTGAAGGCTCAGGCAGATGTGTCTCCAGATGTGAGCCAGGCACCCCAAGCTGAAGGCTTACCTCATACAAAATGCCTGCTCTCACCTAGCAATTAAGCTAAAGATCAGCTCCTTCAATGCTGTGGCTTGAAAACTCCTCATTATCACTTATGTTAATTGCTTTAGAAATTACCTTAATTGCCTCAGCGGTGCCACAGTAACAGCTTCTGACTTGTAAAGCAGAGGTAGCAAATGCCAAGCTACAGGGGAGGCTGTTAAACCTCCTGAGCAAACAGCAAGGACCTGTCTGAAGGATTTGAAGGCAGTAAAACCTGCAAGGAGGTGGATTTTGTGTCTGCTGGGGAGTGTTTGTACCTCGGGCTGCAACCCTGGGTTTGCACCTTTGGGCTGGGAGTAAAGATCTGGGGTTTTGTGGGTGGTTATTTGCCATGGGGTGTGTCAAAGGCTCAAACCTCCTGCAACAAAACAGTGTGGAGATGAGGAGGAGGAGGAGGTTTCCTACCTGGAATTGGAAGGAATCACTCTCCACTTCAGACCCAGAGTGTCTGTACCACACAACACCTTCATTGATGTCCTGCTGGGTAAAAGAGGTTGTAGGTGCTGCTGCTCTCCCATCAGGCAGAAGCTGCCACGAGCCTGCTGGGCCATCTGCTGGCATTGGGACCAGAAGCACCACTTCACCTGGGCAAAGGGAAGATGAACAGACAGGGCATAGCTTGTGAGAAGAAGAGGAGGGATAGATGGCTTTTCCCTGCCCAGCTCGTTTCAATCTTGGGTAAACTGAGGAGAAAAACTGACCCTGCAAAAAGTGACAACTGCAAAAGAGCTCTTGAACAGGCAAACACCTCCATCCTTTAGCACACTGGTTTGCAGAGAGCAGGTAGCCTTTCTTATCTCTGACATCCAGCTTACATCTGGGGTTTTTTTTTTTGCATGAGAACTAGATGATTATATTAGATAGAGAAACAGCAGAACCTTGGCCCTTGATTTCACCAGTGTTTTACATCACTGACTCAGGTTGGAGTTAACTGTGATGTCTGAAAACATGGTGCTTCCCCCATCTCTACCATTCTTGACTGTATAGAATTTAGCAGCTTGTTGATTCATTTATCAGTTGTATCCTGTGCTTGTCTCCTGGCCTTTCAAAGCTTCCCTGGTGGCTGCTCATTCAGAAGCCACAGCTACTGTAAATGGCTTCAGCTCTCCTGCCACCATTCATCAGCCTGCTCTGCCCCATCTCTGCCAGCAGCCCTCCCAGTTCATTTCCCAAACCCACCCTCCAACAGCTGGAGCCATAAAAAAGCACAGAATTCAGCAAGCTGAAATGCCACACTTCCAGTTTACCCTCAAGCTCTAGGGTAATATTGCCTGTCAGTGCCTTCATTACATCCCAATCTAATGCTGGTGCTCTATTGTTACCTACTTCTATAATTTATGATCCCCTTCTTATTTGAAAGTGGGGCTTTTTTGATTGTTTGGGGTAATTTTAAGTAGAAAACCACCCATTGATGGGTTATATTTTTGAATATACAACTCGTGCACACATGGGCTGAAAGCAAAAGGCCTCACTCCTTTTAGAACAGTGGACACTTGCACCACTTTCCATCCTCCCTGTCTGTGAAATGACATCTTGGGTAAAATTTGGAAGCTCCTCAATGTCAATTCCTCACCTGCAGCTACAGAGCCCTTTGTGTTACTGCAATTAATTACAGCAGAGATAAAGATGGTGATACAAAGAGAGGATTATAAATTGCAGTTAGGGTTAAGCAGCAGGAGACAAGCTCCTCAGGGAACAATTCTTGTTTTCATGTAAATGCTTATTAAAAACAAGAAGACAGCCCTTCATCTGCAGAAAACTAAAGGGGGGGAATACAAATTAATTACTTCTCTTCTAAACAACCTCTGTGTTTCCAGCAAGTAGTGGTGCAGCTGTTATGGAAACCAGCACACCCTTGCAGCAAAAAAAACAGCACTGGAGGGATCCTCTCATTTTATCCAGCTCAGCAAATGAAAAGCAACAGCATCATTTCATAGCAGTGCAAAACAGATGTGGTTCTAGGGAAGAAAAGGGTGATGCTGAGTGGGAAATGACCATTTCTTTTTCCTGTCCTTATTTCCTTGCCCTCCACATCTGGAGGCATCTCCTTTCCATCCAGTTTTTCTCTCTGTTTCTATCTCAGCCACAACTCCCAGCACCTTCCACACTCCCCATCACCTCTCTAAGCTGCAGTCCCACACATGAGCTTGTCTGGGAGAGCCACTAACTCTGAGAGATCAGATCAGAGCCTCTCAGAAGGAATTTGGACCCAAGAATGCTATCTGGCTGAGAACACCATCAATTTCTGCCTGAGTCAAGATCCCTTCCATTAGCAGGAATCAAATCAAATGCCACTGGGAGTTCTCCAGTTCTCCATGGCAAACTTTTGCTCAGCAGTTTCTAGAGGCAGGTATTACTTTTCAGCAGCTCTTGAGGCAGACATTCAGTGTAGAATATTAGATTTTGTCAGGGAGTGAGATTCTGCTCTCACAAGGCTGTGAATCCACTGGCATTTAACTGCCACTAGAGAAATACAGTTGCAGAAACTGGGATTACTAGGCAGGACAAGGGTGCTTCACTGCTTTGTGTGGGAAAGGATGAGGTCAGCAGCACTTGTTCAGTGTGGAATGATAACAAAATAAGTAATAAAACACCCCAGAAGAACCACATTCCCAGAGCTCTGCAGAGAACACCCCTTTTCCCAGTAGTAGCCAGAACCTTGCACTTTTATTTAACAGATGGACACCTTGGGGCACGTGGGGTGAAAAGCAACACCCTCCTAATTTTAACCCCAAATCTTCAGAGAGATTTACCATGTCTTGGCTGGTCCTTGAGGATGATGTAGGTTAGCTCAGAGTCCTGGGCTCCTGGCAGCTCAGCATGCAGAATTGTCTTGGAGATCTGCAACATACCCCCCTGGGGCACCCACACCAGGGAATTGGTCACCAGCTGAGGGCTCCTGTCATTCTGCATGTGGGGAGACAGCAGGAAAAGGTTTCATGTCAGTGCCACTGCACTGAGGGAAAGAGATTTGCCAGTGAAAAGCATCAGGCAGAGTGCTTTGGAATTTCTTCTGCACTAGTTTAACTCTCAGAACTGGAGGTGGGAAGTTCACTTGGCAAACCCCACGAGCTCTTCTGTGCCATGGTTGGTTGCTGGGAGCCCAGCTGCTGTGAATGGGACCCCTCCAGTTCTGCAGATTCACCTTGGAACTGCCTGTGGCAAACTGCACAATCTGTCAACATCCTGACTGCTCCACATTAGTGAGCATCTTCCTCCTCATTTACTACTTCACATAATCATGTGTCACCCCCAGAATGATAAATGACTCATTGCCACCTTCTTCTGCATCTGCAGGAGACAGCAGACAGAGGTAAAAAGATGTTTGTGCTAAAGATTGGCATTCAAGGATGATTTCCCACCTCCTTTTTGAAGTGTCTGCTGCACAACCTTCACCCACTTCATTTGTGCTACACTCTAAAATTACATTTGAGAGTGTGTCAGGTCAGGAGTTTCTCCACACAACTGCTGCTTCAGTTTTTTCACAGGATGGTGAAGAAGAAAAGCAGACTCTGTGCTAGTCAAGAGAACCCTGTCAGTGTATATGACAACTTTCCTCTGACCTTATTGATTCCATCCCATTGTGACACACACGGGCCTAGCAGAGCATAACTCTGGCAGAGGAAACAAACCAGAAAGGCCAGAAAGGTCCCTGGATTTACTGTGCAAGGAGAGGAAAGAGAGACAGGCTGTGCTTCAAGGAATGACAAGCAAAATGCACTGCTTGACAAGGATGAATGAATTCAAAGCATGTGAAAAATGGTTTTGGAGAGCCCAGGCTCCCTGCTCCATGCTTCTCTTAACTGCTCCCACAAACAGCAAGGTGAGAGTATCTCAGAGACCTCCCATAGCTGGATTTCCTCCAGAGGTCCAAGAAGTAACATGGTGAAAAAAACCCCACCCCTTGAATTCCCATCCCTGCCTCCAGGCTGGGTCCCACCAGGCTCTTTAGCAACCTCTGGATCTAAACCAAGGAAAAAGAAGAAAAACCCAAGTGTCTTTCCAGGTGCATCTCAACAGCATCTTTTCAGAAAGAAACCCTCCAGGTATTTCAGCTCCCGAGGCTGCTCCACATCAGGAGGAGGAGGCAGGAGCTGGGGATCTGCCAGCTCCACCTTCCTACTAAAAGCTGCTTGGCTCTCACCTCTGTCACCACCTTCATTCTGCTCTGTGGCCAAGAGCTGCACAGAGAGACTTGGGAAGATAATGAGAGACAAGAGAGTGCAAAGGAAGACCTGTACTCAGTAATTCACCCTCTGAACAAGAGCCTCATTAATCACTAGCAACAACAAAAGTATATATAACCTAAAAACTAAAGCATTCTACACAATGCAAGTGGCATCCAGGCATTTGCACAGCCCTTTGGATCTCCTGCAGGCTCCTTGAGGCCACATCAGTGATCTGACAGATAAAAAAATCACAGGCAGGGCTGCTCTTATTCCCAGTAACTCAGCAGCAGCCTGGAAAGCAACCCCTGTTTCATTCCCTGCCTGCCCGTGTGAGTCATGTCACTAATTACCATTAATGACTGTGGCAGCCAGTCCCTCAGGGAGGAGGACAACAGAGGGGCAATGCCACCTCCTCCCAACTCCTCCTCAGGCACTGCAGCCCCTCAGAGAAGGTGACACAACCAGAAGAGTGTGTCATTCTCAGCTCCATACAGAAGACTTCTCTGACAGCTCTATTTCTCATGGCTCTTTCACCGTGACAAAGGGAGGAAATATTCAGCTTTTTTTTTTTCCTTCTGCTTTATTACAGCACCACAGTACCAGAGCTGGAGAGCTCGTGAGCACTTCAGCCACTTGATTTTTATTTTTTTCATGTGTTTCATGCCTTGTTGGCTGGGGTTTGTCTCAGAAATAACTGGACAAGTGCCACTGTCTTTAATCCTACTGCTCAATGACATTTAACCACTTGCCACTCAAATACAGAAGAAACAAATGGCTCTAATTTAATGAGGAACTGCAGGACACAAACATTCAAATGCTTCTGAATAATTCCTGAATTTAGGGAGCTGTGCTCCATCCCTAGGGAGTTACTAGCTGGAAAGGTGAATTGAGTGGAAGACTTCAGTGGAGCAATGGTGAGTGAACAGCAAAGATCCCTACCCTGGGAGACACCAGCAGCAGCACCTACAGCTCCAGAAAATCTTTTTATCAAGCAACTGCAGACTTTGAATTGTCAAAGCTTCATGATTTGAGCTGGACCATTCCTGTCACAAGCCAAAACTTCAGGTGACCTCCAAATCAAACCACTTCTTTCTCCAGCCTGACCACAGCCCGTTGGTGACACAGGATCAGTGACACCTTGGGGACTCAGTGGTACCTCTCACCTGCCTCTGAGGGGTTTATGTCACAGCACGTACCTTGGGGATGATCTTAATGTGGAAGAGGATGTTCTGGAAGTGGTACCCATCATTCAGTTGCAGAAGCACTGCATCCTCCTGGCTGTCAGAGCCATCATGAGTGTAATGCAGCAGCCCACCAGCAAGGTCCCCCAGCTGGAACATGGGCACTCCAGGAGCTGAGTCTCCAGGAGGTTTCACCAGCTGCCCGTGGCGTGGAGGCTCCAAAAGCACCAGCACAACGTCCTCAGGGTTGTCACCATCCCTCACACCAAGCAGCTCTTCTGTTACAGCTCCAGTCTCCCCTCTGTGGACAAGGAGGGCCTCATTCCTGAACACGTATGGGGCCTGAAACACAGGAGCAGCTCTTAGGGGTTTGCTAAACCTTCTCACCTTGATCATGGTCAAAGTCTGGAATGAAAAATGGGGGGTTAAGGAAACCATCTGGCTTCATCCCCAGGAACCTCCCATTTCTGAGCAGCTGAGAATTGCTGCCCACACTTCCCCCCCACCCCAGTGGGCAGATCTACCACGATCTAGCAATTGAGGCTGATTTAGTTACATTAAACAGAAAGATTTTCACACCATGACAAGCTTAGGAAAGGAAAAACAAAACTTAGGGCATTTCTAGAGAAAGCAGTTTAGTTATCAGCTAGAGCCTCTATTCCCTTTGCTGTCTGCATGGAATCCAAAGAGAAACCCAGAACCCAGCTGTATTTTATTACACTCTCCCTTGCAGAAGTTAGAGCCTGGACACCCATGACATATTTCAATGAATCAACCAAAGGATGTGCTTTTGCTTGTCTCCAACTGATAAAAGTCCATCACCAAAGATGGAGCAAAACTGGGTGTCATCAGCACTGTTAGTTATTTGTTTTCCAAGGCTCCCTGGCTTTATTCATCCTAAAAGGAAGAGCAGTTAGAGCCCATTTGTGCTGCTTGAATTTAGTTCTTTGTGGTGGAGAAAGTTTCCAGCACTCGGTCCCTATTGATCCCAACGAGCAGCTTTTGCCCTGGGCAATACCTCAGCAAGCAGGGGGGAGGAGATCCCGCAGAGGCAAAGCTGAAGCCCTGGGGACATCCATCAGCGAGCTAACTGCTGCCAGCTCACCTCCCTCCAGCTTAGCAGGGTTATTAAGGCTCATCAGGCAAGATTCCTATCGGGAAACCTCTCTTATGTATTCTGGGGCAGTGACATCGGCTCTTCCAGAGGGGAATATCCCACTGAGCTCAGCCCCAGCAAAGATTTCAGCAGCAGCCAGAATCGATATACACACAAGAGGATCCAAATCTGCACTTTCTCTGATGCTAAAGGACAAACTCTTAACACTTTTCGTTTCCACAGGTTGCAGAACAACTAACTAACAGGCCACACAAGGATTAAAAGCAACGAGGTGCAATTAACCCCCCCTGTAATTCCTAACTCTGAAGCTGTCACAACTCTAGGATCCCAAGCTGGAAAAAAAGCCAAGCAGTGCCAAGTCTTCAATGGTCAGAGGAGCACAGAAATGGTGCATCTTGGGGGGGAGCTGCTTCCTACAAGGAAACTGGAGACTCCCCACAGGCTCCCAGTGGGGTAAGTAGTGAGCAAGTCAACAGCTCACCATGTTTCTGAGCTGCTGGCCATGTGCTTGGCACAAAGCACCTTCACCCTCCACTGAGAGAAATGCATCTCCAAAAGCTGGGAGCGTGGAGGCTGCACCAGGCTTGGAGGCAGGGAGGAGATTTCCAGTTACAGTGTCATCAAGCCCCTCTGAGGATGCAAAGGGGTCCTAAGAGAGGCAGACTTGAAGGTGTCTTCATGCTGCTAGAATATGGTGAGTACTTGGAAAGCTGGAGCCCATCCAAGTGGGTCTATGGTGAGCAGCAGGGAGCTGGGCCATGCAGCTCCAGCACATCCCCTGCCCTTAGAGCAGCAGCAGCAGAGCAGCAACTTGCAGCTTGCATGGGACCAAGGGCTGTCTGGAGGGATGTGGTGACAGGGACTCGTGGAGAGGCTGGGCATGGGCAGCTCCCCCTGTCCAAGGAGTCACCACATACTGCCCAGAACCACCTCTTGGGTGAGGGCCCTCCACAATCTCACCCTACAGACTTGAAATAACAGTAATAGATGTGGACACTTGACAGTGCCATCAGCTTGCCTAGAAGCTGGGAGCAGTTGAAGAGACACAATTCAAGTAGCTCATGCTGATTTAATTCCCAGCTCTCCTGGAACAGAGCATTTAAGTAAATGCTCTTGACTGTCAAAGCATCCCTACCTAGGGATTGATCTTTGTTCCATTGCCCTGCAGTCAGAGACTGAACTAACCCATCCAAGGAATCATTTTGACAGCAGGGGCTCCTTAGCCCTCCCCAGTAACTGCTCTGATAGCTCAGCTACACCTCCTTGCATGAGAAAAATTCCAGGGGCTGGCTTCTTCAGTCACTTACCCCAAAGTCCAGGTCTTCTGGAGGACCCTTGGCTGCCTCTCAGTGAAGTGAGAGTTGAGTCTCATTTGCCTGAGCTGAACTCCAGCTCAAGTTCTGCCCAGCTCCTTTGCCATCACTGGGAGGAACCAGGCTTGCCAATGGCACAAAAGTTGGGGTTGCTGCCAAGCTTTGTTACATTACCTGTGTTGAAAAGGCCTGGATGTTGACCACCTCGGGATGGGAGAAGAACTGCTGATCACTGACCTTCAAGGAAAACTGTCCTTTCCTAAACAATGCCCCACCAAGGCAAAACACAGGATGAGAGAAATTAATTAAGTGCTCCCACAGGCCTCAATAATGAGAAAAATACTATATATTCAGTCAAAACAACCAGCTCAGTGACAGAAGCTTCAGCTCAAGTTTTTTTTTCAATTACATTTCTATGGTATTTTTTTCTGCAGATGCAATAAAATACTTCTAACTATGTAGTAATACACCCTCATTTCCCTTTAACTAATGTTACCCACGTAGGATGGCACCTGCAGGATAAAGCACCAGCTATAAATGTCAGCTGTTCACTGCTATGGAAAAATGACTTTGGAACAGAAGCTCCCACTTTGCAGCATTTCTGCTTCCTAGTTACTTTTCAGGAATGCCTCCCTGTAACCTTGAATATAAAGTGGCAAAGATGAGATCCTGACACCTTTACTGAGACTAGCAGGCAGAAAAAAAAACCCCAGAGCATCACCACAAAGCATCACCACACTGTCAGCTTAGTGAGTGTGAGCTCAGCCTTGGCTTCAAAGGATGCCCTGCACCCTGAGATACAGAGGCTGGAGTGCAGAACAATTCCACTGATGCCAGGATAGTCCCAGGGCTTTCAGATGCTGCAAAGCAAGTGTGGAATCTGCCAGGATGACTGGCACACTGCCTGGCAGTGGGAAAAGATCTGTTTCCTCTCCACAGGCTTGCAGTGTGAGTGTTGCCAGCTACTAATCACCACTAATTATCCCAGGACACTAACAGAGCTCATGTTGCAGGAGAAGGAGGAATGGCTGAATGCAGATTGCTCCACAGAGGTTATTTGAGCATCTTCCTGACAGTACAAAGTTCTCCTAAGGACCAGACTAGTAGGGCAGTTTTAAACCCACAGCAAATTATCCTTATGATGAGACCAGACCCTGGCACCCCAAAACACAGGGGTTTGGTGGCTGGATCACAGTCAGTTCTTACACCATCAAATGTGCAAAAATCACAAAAAAAACATTTTCAATGAACAAGGCAAGGCAAGAGCTCTGGAAAAAGTTTCAACACACTCACCTGGCCTTCTCCTTGCTGTGCACAAAGTGGACCCTCTTCTCCTTCACATCTTCACAGCTGAAGTGGTCACCTCTGCCCAGTGGCAGCTCTGTGCCACCAGCCACCATCACCAGCCTGCCAGTGGAGGGAGGGCTCTCAAGCTGGAAGATGAGCTCCCCCATGGTGCACACACCCAGCACGGAGAGGTCCAGGGGTTTCACCCCTCCAATTCCCACTGTCAGGGTGCTGCTTGCAGGGAATCTCGTGGGATGCCAGCTGGCTAAAAAAGAAAGAAGGGGAAAATGTTCCTGAATGGATAAAAGGCACAAGCTGGATTCCAAAACTGCTGCTGTATGAACACTACTGGCCTTAAAATCTGCTGGCAGCCCAGCAGCTCTCTTTCCCTGAGAGACACTCACCTTCTTCACACTCTCTGGTCCACCTGTTGCTATAGAAACCCTGGCCACAGGCAGAGACACAGACCTTATTCTTCAGAAAGGTGGTGCTGTCACATTGATGGCAGAGGCTGTTGCTGTCACACTCCAAGCATCCAGGAGGACAAGCTGAATGGGATGGAAAGCACAATGACTTTGAGATCAAAGAATCATGTTAGGGGTTGGAAGGGATCTAGAAGATCATCTAGTCCAACCCCCCTGCCAGAGCAGGGTCACCTAGACCAAGTC
>JAOEGS010020853.1:42716-69677 GCA_025447755.1 Corythornis vintsioides
CACCTAGACCAAGTCACCCAGGAACAGATCCAGGAGGGTCTGGAATGTCTCCAGAGAAGGAGACTCCACAACCCCAGTGGGCAGCCCATTCCAGAGCTCTGTCACCCTCACTGAGATGTGCAGGAGATGTCCCCAGGGCTCAGAACAGAGACACTGCTGCCATTCCCACCTTACTTACCTGGCAAAGAAGGGGCAGAAAGATAAAGGGGTCATGAAGAAATTCCTCCCTCATTTGATTACTGTTTCCCATTAATCACAGAGAATCCAAGATCATCTTCCCAATGGAAAAAAGCACAGTTTTGAGTACCTGTTACAGCCAGTTGGAAATAAAACCCCTCTGCTTACCCACACACTCCTGCTGTGCCCAGTTGGCATAGTACCCTCTCCCACACCCCTGCACACAGCGCGTGGCCTGGAGGAGAAATGGGGCTTCACAGAGGCTGCACTCATCCTGGTGCTGGCACTGGAGGCAGTGCTGCTCACACCCTGCAAGGCACATGGAAGAGAGTTGAGCTCAGAGCTGCTTTCAGCCACCCCCTGCACCAGAATGACCCGTGGGTACCACGGTCCTGCCTGGAGAGCAGCAGTGGGTCCAAAGCTGCCCTCTGAGAGGGATGTGTGTGCCCAAGCTGGACACAAGCAGGGCAGCAGCAGTGATTAGAAGCAAAGCTTGAGAAGAACTCACTCTGGCACATGTGTGACTCCATGTAGAAAGCTTCAGGGCACTGTGCCACACAAGCTCCTTGGTGGAGAACATAGCCCTCCATGCACTGCAGGCAGTCGGTCCTCTGGGGACCTTTGCAAGTCTTGCAGCTCCAGTCACACTCTGCAAGGAAAAAGAAAGGCCAGTTTTAGGGCATCCCTTTCTGGGGTGCTCAGCCCATGCTCAGCACCCGGGGTCTGCAAGCTGTGGGGATGAAAGTGCTTGGAGCAAAGTGCAGTAACAACTGTTAGAGACACTAAAAAAAAAAGTCTGATTTGTACTGAGTGGCTTCTTACAACCCAAACTATGGGTTGGTTTCTCCCCCCCCTCTTGGACCTAAGGTGCTGTAACTGTGTCAGGTTTGAGCAGGTTTGGCTCTAGTTCAGTGTTCAGACCTGCTAAGGCTGGCACAGTTGTGTTGCCCACAGAGCCTGACTTTAAGCTGCAACACTCCTCTGCTGATGCTGAGCTTCTTGCTCATCAGCAATTATCCACCCTGCTTCATCAAGCTCATGCCCTCAACTGACTCTGACCGAAAGAAAATGAAATCCTTGGCTCTCCCAGTCCAAACACCCCTCTGGGAAGCCCACTGGCCAGCTAGATCCAGCTGGGATCAGATCTGCCCTCACAGCATCTCCCCTCCAGTCCTCAGCAGAGTTCTGACCACGTGCAGGTGCCCAAGGACTCCTCAGGCTGCCACAGCCACTGTTTGTCCCTTGGTGGCACTCAGAGGGGCTGGGCACCCAAGACCAAGCCAGGACAGGAGTCCTGCCTCTTTCCAACACCCCAACCACCAGACAGCATCACCTCTCTGAAGAGCCTCAAGGTCAAGGGCACAGATGCTACTCAGTTAAGCTGGATTCAGGTACAGAGAACTAGAAATGAACCTGAACAACAAGTCATTTGCATTACAGCCAGGTCTTAGCAACATTAGCTGCAATAAAGCCACGTTAGCCTCACTTATTTCCATTCTGGACCACTCTCCTGGGGAGTTCTGGAAATCTTTCAAGTCACGTTGTCTTTTAAATCCCTCCAAACTGTTGTTTCTATGCTGCAGTGTTTAGTGAGAGAGAGAGAGAAGCAGGTAAGTGCACGAGGCCCTGTAAGCCCTCTCAAAAAGATTTAGCCTGGCAAGCTTGCTCGTTGCTCAGCTGACCCAAGACTAAATGAATGGCTGCCCCTGACCCTTGAAAAGTTTGCTGGCTCACTTACTAAATCATTTACAAGGGAAGGATTTGCAATAATCTCGTTTCACTGAAAGGCTGACTGATGAAAAAGACAAAAAAGAAGGGGAAAAAAAAGAAGAAAAAAAGGAAAAAAAACCAGAAAAAAAATTTAAAAGGAAGAAAAAACAGGGGGGAAAAAAAAGAAAAATAAAGAGAAGAAAAATAAACAGAAAAAACCAAAACAATAGAAAAATAAAGAAGGAAAAAAAGCCTCAAAAATGATCTGTGCTGAGCAACTCCCCCCTAGACCCTCTCTTTGAATCAGGCCACTTGCACTGATCCTGCTGCAATGTAACAGATCCTTGGCCAAGGCACTTGTAGTTTTTATGATCTAATTTTTTTTTCCCCTTTTTTTTTTTTTTTTTTTTTTTCTTTAAACCAGCAATGTCTTTTTCACCTCTGCAGGTCCTGCTGGAAAAATCCAGGTAGTAGTGCTGAGCACAGCTCTCATCCTGGCACTCTCCAAACAACAGGACCTTAGCTGGATCTCGACAAGATGTGCAGCTGGTGCTTGACTCACAGCTCAGGCACTGGCTGCTGCAAGCTGTGGAGAAGACAAAGAAAAGAATTAATTACTGAGGCACCAGGCAACTGCACAAGTAAAACCAGTATTATCTTGCACCCTCTTCTTGTCTTTTTTGAGGGACACCTGTGGAGACTTGGGGTTTTGCTTTTTCTGTTGCTCAGTCCCCAGGGATTCAGCATCTTTGCCCAAACTCAATTCCATGCTTGGTATAGCAGGGAAAAAAAACCTGAAAACACAGCCCCAAGTGTTGAAAATCAAGAATAAAGCATAGCTGGCTGTTTCTCATGGAAAAAAAACCCAAACAGAACCTCCCCTAGGACTTGGAACAACTACAGCTGGGGTGTTAGTTGTGGGGACACACTGGTGATGTGCTAATCATCCTGGAGGATAAATTTAGTGACAGGTCAATTGTTGGAATCCACTTCCATTTAATTCTAAGTCAAGACAGAGCTTTATAACCAGGAAACCTCTAAACAGCAGAGTAAGCAGGACAATACCTGCACTGCTCTGGTTGAAATGAGAGCTCAGTGCCCTCCAGAATGGTTTAGCTCATCAAAAAAAGATGTCCCAGCAGGTCAGTATTTCATTGAGGGACAATGATTTCCAACTAAATATTCACCTAAGGGATCTAGGAGCTGGTTTTAGGTGCTCTGGTGCTGGCCTGATTTCACTTAATACTACTAGATGGAAAAATCACTATGTGTCAGTGTGACAAAAAGCCAGCTATTAAAATATGTGGTAAAACATTCCATGTGAAGCCTAAATCCATAGAAATGAGGTTACCCAGGGAAGTTGGCCAGAGCAGTTAGCAAAACCAGGCCAAATTCAGGAAGGGAAGGGGCTTCAGGAATGTGCTGCTTCTACCAGGCAGTCCTGAGGAAAGTGGTCACTAGAAAAGGGCATTTTAATTAGGTATTTTCTGGTGTAGGTAGCAAGAAGAGAATCCATACTGGAGGAACTATCTTGTGGAGCTGGTAGGAAGCTCAGAGAGAATCTCAAGATTCCTTTTTTTTGTTATTTATCTTCTTTATTACTTTTTTTCATTATTATTGAGCAGCCTTTTTTTTTTCTCTCCTGTCAATGAAAGAATGGTACAAAATCTTCCACTTATTTCCTCAGGCTTATGCAAGATGTCTCCATTTCTGCTGCTGAGATGGAAATAATAGTTGCAGGAGAACCATATATTTCAACAAAAGGCAAGTAAAGCTGACAGCTGCATCAGCTTCCTCCTGTAGGACCTCAGAGGCACAGAAATTGGGTCTAGATAGGATGACACTGATACAACTGAGTTATTTTGTCCTAAATGAGGAGAATTTAAATCAGGGTAATGCAGGACCTCACAAATCTGAGTGTTCAGGTTCACAGCAACCAAGCCACTTAAGCACTCACTTGCTTTTAGGTGTGTGTATTACAGTGGGGTAATCCAAACAGGCTTTTTTTCCCCACATTTTTATGTCTCTGGGGCACCTCCTTTTGCATTTTGGAACATTAAGCCCCATCATCACATGAGGGATAACCCAACTGGTGTCAGGGCCAGAGCAAACAGAGAAAAACACTAAAGGAAAAGAGAGGCCCTGCAAGAGTCACAGGGGAGCAGGATAAAAACATCACTGGGCTTGGCACCACCTCAACAGCATCAGATCATTAGGAGGTAAATGTATCACAGCTCAAGGGTGTAAATGGCCCAGTGTTCATGCAGCTCCCAGGGCAGGCAGTGGCAGGTAGAGCCCTGGGGAGGGGGTTTGCCTTGGCAAGAACTGCTACAAACTGGCCTCAACTTGTCAAGTTTTCACAAATCCACCAGTACTTCTGGCCACTCCTCCCTGTACCACCCAGAAACCTGCACAAACCTTTCCCTGGATTTCACTGGGGGGGACCCAAAGCCTCTTTGAAGTCTGCAACAGAAGTGCAACTGTGTTCCTGTGCAAAACCCCCTGCAGGCTCTGTTTCTAGGGCACCTCATCACCCCTGTCAACTCTCATCCCCCTTGCAGGCAAGAGGAACAGCAAGGGAAGGAACAAGGTGAGGCATGTCACTGAAAGGAGAGAGGCACTCACCTTTGCAGGTCTGCCTGGGATCCCTGTAGTAGCCTGGGGAGCAGACTGGGACACACGTGCCCGTGTGGGAGAGGAGCAGGCTGGAGTTGCAGGAAGAGCAGGCAAAGGGACCCCCACCCGTGCAGGTTTTACAGGAGGGGTGACACTCTGTGGGGACAGCAAGGACAAGGCTGGTTGTTCAAGGAGAAGAAAATCCATCAGTGAGTTTGATGAGGCTCAGCAGCAGCTCCCAGTGATGCTGAGATGCCAAAGTTCTCACCAAGGTGATGCCCTCAGTGGTGTGCAGTGCTCAGGGGCACCAACACATCCAGCCAACCCCACACTCCAGCCCTTCCTTTACAGCTCAGGACTTCCCAGATGCTCCTGTGATCCCACCAGCTGCCCCTGGCAAGGAAGGGCATCACTACCTTCCTATTCCCCTGCATTTTTGAAGGGAGATTTGATTTCCCCTCTTGTTTTCTTTCCCTGTTTCCATCCCTTCGTCTCCCATTTCTTGTGCTTTTTAGTCTGATTGGAGAGGTTTTTACCCCCACAGTGGATGAGCTGATTAATTTTAATTTCTCCATTAATTAATTTTTAAATATTAATTTCTCCAAATGGGGTGCACGCTCAGAAAATGATCAGTCTGTTTTCTTTCTTGACAGGCCTTTACCTAAAGACTGATGCCTTCATTACACCCATCAGGCCAAATGAATCCTGAGTGAAACTGGGAGAAAAGTGAGTTGTGGGGACCTTCAAAGCTGGCACCACGTGCAAAAGGAGCTTTGACACAGCCTGAATAATGCAAAACATCTTTTAAATTCAACCTTCAGACCAAAGAGAAGAAATGTTATCCCTAGGCTGAACATTTCCAGCAAGGCAAAACTCTCTCTCTTGGGGATCTTTCCACTTAAATGACAGGGCAAATATTTCACAGCTCTTGGAGATTTCATTTGCCAGAATTAGGTAAATAAACACCCAGTGTTTGAGAGAAGCTTTGAAACAGAAACCATCTGTTTTTAGAGTGGATTAGGAAATGTCACTTCCTGCAAAAGGAGCATCTTACAGCTTAATTCTCATTTCTTGGCTCCATTTCTTTCTGTCAAACAGCACATTGGGCTTCACCCTGACTTTCTCCTCCAGCTCCCAGCTGGTCCAAGCTTCTCCACTGAACTCATGGAATTTCTTGCAAGGCTCCAGCTCCTCAAGGTATGTGGGGGGACTACTCACTTTTGCAGGTGCTGTTCTCCACGTGGTATCCCACGGGACACTCAGGAACACAGTGATCCCCCAGGAGCAGGTGAGGGGGGCTCTGGCACTGGAGGCAGATGCTGCCAGTGTCCCCCAGCTTGGCCACGCACCGACGACACGACTGGTGGCACTCTAGAGGAAGCAGGGCACAGAGGGCACTGTCACCACAGGAGGACAGACTGGAGATGCCATGGGGAAACACCTCACTGAGGATACAAGAACTCTCAGAGCCCCTGCCTGCTGGTGGATGAGGGCTGGGATCAGGTGCTGTGCTCTTCCAGGTGCCCAGAGATGCCCATGTTCCAGGAGCTTTCCTTTCCTCCTGTCCTCACCCCCTCCTCGTGCTGTTCCTCAGCATCATCTTTCCATTTTCCCTCATTCTCTGCACCCCTCCTGCCTGGACCAAGCATCCCCTTTCCCATCCTCAAGAGAGCTTGGGCTTTGCACGAAGCCAGTCCAAAGCACTTTGCTTTCCCTGAGCCTCTCTCTGATTTTAGGTGCTTCCCAACTACATTTTCTGTGTGAGATTTTCCCACACAAAGAAGTTGTTCCATCCCCCAGAGGCCACTGCAGACCTCAAAGCCAAGCCAAGAGCTGTGTGAGAGTGCCTCAAAACCTTTTCCTCTTTTCCCTTTTCCCCCAGCAGCACCAGCTTGTGTCTCCTGACCTCCACCTGAACTGAGGTGCTTCAGAAGGGTTGACAAGGAGCCTATTGTACACACAATAGTGCAGTGTAAGGTGACCTGGAAGCCAAATTAATCCTCATTAAAGTCATTCACAAAATTATAAAGGAAATAACCACTGCCTTGAAAGAAATGTAATAATGAGGCTGGATTGGAGTACCTGGCCTCTTGTCAGATTCCTACCTGCTGTTTTTTGTCTCTTGTGACAGCATTACCACAGGTTGTCAGGCAGTGGAATTCATGTTTAGCTGGCAATAGGTCTACTCCCCTTACTGTTAAAGCTCCTCCAGTTTCATCTCTTGTGGGAGCCACTGGTCCTATAGAGAGGTTTGGCTGGATAGCAGAAGCAACCAAACTCACTGTGTGTGGTCCATAAACTGAGCCCAAGAATGAAACAGAGAAAACTCTGGGTGTCCAGATAACCCCTGTCTACTGTGAACAACAAGAATCTCCCAAATTAACATTGGAAAAGATAAGAAGCTACAAACCAGGTGCAAACCAGGACATCAATTCACCTCCATGCAAACAAGACCCCACTTTACCTATCACTGACCCTCCTATAGAGCAACTCTCACCTTGAAATAGAATCTGACCACTTCCACACATTTCCATTTCCAGAGTAACTTCATTTCCAGCCTCTCTCTAGCTTTCTCTTAGCAAGCAAAAGCAATTTCCTATATGGAAAGTATCTATTATGTATTGTTCCCTGGCATGTCAGGACAAATAAGGCTGTTTGGGGAGGCAAAATTACCTCTAAAGTGCTTGTAAAGGAAAGCAGAGGCACTGCTGCCTCTCAGACCCACTGTTTGCTAAGCAAGCAACCACTTGTTTTCTTTCAACACATTTCCCCTCTTTCAAAATCCATCCCCTGCTGCAAGCTTTGGAGGATACCCTAAGCTCTGGGATTGACAACAGAGTGCTGCTTGAAAACCTTCCTGATCCACAGGCACCCCAGAAACAAACTCAGCCCTGTTGCTTGAGGACACCAAGCCCTTGAGCAGGATTCCTGGGAAAGGATCTTCCATTCTCCTCCTCTGGCAGCTCAGATTCCTGGAGGAGGTTGCACACCAGTGACTAAGTGGAGCTAAATTCCCAGTTTCCCTCGTGCTCTGCTGAACCAACCTCCAGCTCTTTGTGATGCTGTCAGTGTCTTGCTAAGAGTATGGCAACAGCTCATTAATTTTACAAGGAGCTGAATGTATTTCTTGTTGTCAGAGTGTCCCTTCTGGAATTTTAAGAGCAAGGCAGAGAGGCTTGTTACAGGCATCCTCCTGAGTGGGCTCTTCTGGTTTTTATCTCAACATGGGGCACTGGGGGTTTCCTTGCTGGGAAGATGCAGCTGGAAGTTCAGACAGGACCTTGGGGAAAAACCATATCAGGGTGCAACTGGAGCTGCATTTCCCTCCAGCTGCCCTTGCTGCTAATTCTGGTCCTTTGAATCCTTTTAGCTGAGCACCCCAGAAATTTCACTCCAGCTTTTGCAAGGTCCCTCTGCATTCTTCTAACAGCTCTCCCAGGAAAGGAAAAGATCAGTGAGGGAGCCTCAAAGTCAAAGAGGGAGCCTCGAGGGCAATGACAAGGTCACAACACCTGATAGGATAACAACACTAATTCACAGGGGATGCTTTCCAGCAAGAAGGAGGTTTTCTCCATCCTGGAGATTGTCCCCTGCAGGTCCAGAAAGGAGGAGAGGCACCTCTGATGCACAGCAGCCCCTGGAAGGTGTCACACAGCTCTGCCTGGTGGGTTGAGTATGGGGAGAGAAATGGGAAGATAATAATCCAAAAATATTGCTTTGGGAAGCAAAGGGAAAAAGCTTTCTTAGATTCTGATGCAAATCATATATTATGCAAGTGTCAGAGGGGTTTAATGGTCTCTTTTATGGAACAGCTGCTCTTTAGCTGGTAATTAATAACTTGCAAGGGCAAATGTAGCATTTCAGTAGGTGCTGACTGAGAAGAATGAGTGAAAATTAACGAGCTGGATGCAGAGCTCTTGTTGACCCAGAGTCACACATCCTTGGCTTAAACCTCACACCTGAATTTGGCACCAAGAGCAACTCACTTTGGGCTGTAGATCTGAGACCAAGGCACAATCAAAGCAACAAATAACTACATCCATCACCAAGGATTTTCAAATCATCAGCTGGACAAAGAAACAGGGATTCAGGGAGCACACCTATTGCCAAGCTGACAGGTGCCAGCAGGTAACAGCAGAATCAACCCTCCTCAAGAAAAAGCCTGCTTTAGGATGAATGGTACTAGAGTTTCCCCAAGGAGATTTGCAGCTGGAAGAGCACATTCCCACAGGCCTTTTTGCACAGGAAGCATCATGCAAAACAATGGGAAAATAAGGTGGAAGAAATCAGCTGTGACAAGGCAGGAACCTTCAAAAGCAGCACTGGAGCCCCTGAGCTTTCAGTCCTGAAATGCTGAATTCTTTCCCTGCTCTAAGTACATGGCTGCATGAAAGACCTTTGCTTCCCCAGCCTGATTTTGTGCCCACCTATGGAGCTTGGACAATCCTCATAGGGCATTTTCCTACTCCTCAAATGCTTTGCTTTCCCCCCCTTTGTCTCTGTGGACCAAACAATCATTTGTTTAAAAAGAAGATGAAGAAATGGTTGATAAAATTAATCTGTGGAGAGCAAAGGAACGAGCCTTTCATAAAACCAACCCCAAAACCACATGTATTTATACAAAAAGAAGTCACTGTGAGGGGGATTAATCTATTTTAAATTGAGAACAACGACCTCTCAATGGATTCATTTATTGCATCTAACTCGTTGTTCCCTTTTCTTGAGATTCCTTATCTCATTTGGAACTGTTCAGCCTAGATAAAGCCTCACACACCACTTCTTTTTATGATAAAGAAAGAAATGGCTTGATAAAGCTCAGAAATTGTTGGAGCAGTTCCCAGGATATGTTTATACGTGTCTGAGTGATAGATTAGAAGCAATTTTTCTTTTTAAGCAGAGAAATGCAATCAGTGGCTGCTGAAGAAAGGCTGAAGTGCAGGCACTGAGCTCCCACAAAGCACAGCCCCTGCAGAGAAATCCTCCTGCCTCCCCCAAAGGCACCAGCCATGCCAGTTTTCCTCTGGGGGCCCCACAAACTGCTCCTCTGAGTCATAAATGCTTCCTTCAGTCACCTTACTGATGCTCTGCTTAGACTCTGAACAGCTTTCCTGACCCCAGTCAGTCTGTGAATGCTCTGAGGATCCCCAGATGTGGGATCTCAAGTCCTCAGGCCACACCATGCAGCACCAAGAGCTTCCCACCCCCAAATCACAGCTGACCTCATGCAGCCAAGATCCACCAGAAGCTCTGTATCTCCCAGTGAAGACACAGAGAGCATGAGTGACAAGAGGCTTTGCTATGTGCTTTGCACTGAGTGTCCTCGTGGCATTTTCACCTGTGGGATGTTTTATTCCTCACAGGCACTTAGGTTTCCTCATGGATTGTGCCCCAGAAGCTGCTGAACACCCCAGCACACCCACTGCTGTGTGATCCATGTCATCTCTGACTTACCCATGCAGTGTCCCACCAGGTTGAGATACTGCTCTTCCTGGCAGCTGGTCCAGCACTTCCCAGCAGCCAGAGTGGCATGGGGGTGGCAGGTTACACACTCCAGGTCAGAAGGCCCATGGCATGTCTTGCAGGATGGATGGCAGGCTGGAGAAGAACACCAAGGCTTGTTACACTCTTGGTATCATCCCCCTTACTCTCCCCCTCCCACCCCAGAAAGATATTCCTGATAATAACCATTTATTCCTACAAAACATGGGAGTAAAATGATCTAACAGCATCAGTGGCTGCAGAGCAGTGGTTTGGAAGGCTCTTGCATCCTCATTTTGAAGAAAAGGGATGAGAAATGAGCTGTCAATTAAAAAAAAAAAGCCATCTCTTCTCTGCATTAATCAAGGTACAGATCTATACAAAATACAGAGAGATTGGCCCTTTTATCCCTCCCTCCACACAAGTAAGAAAGTGAGTGGCATGCCCAGGGGAGAGGAATCCAACTTCTGGGGATGGTATGAACATCACAGTGACAGGAGTTTGATCTTCATGAGTGGAAACTCCAGCCCTGATGTCTGCACAAAGCCCTCCCAGATGGAAACCCACACAACCTGACTGCCCTGCCAGCTCCTTAGCTACTCTGAGTGCTAACAAAGACATTGCACAGGAGGTGGTTGAGGTTGCTCAAAGGTATTTAGCTCAGCCTGATGATGAACTCACCATAGCAGTGATCCTGGTGGCCAAACAGCCCCTCAGGGCACTCTGGGAGGCACCTGCCTTCAAGCAGGACCTGGGAAGCCAGGCAAGCTGTGCAGTCCTGGGAAGTGTTGCCCATGCAGGCTGCACAGGAGGAGTGGCACTCTGCAGGGAAGAAGAAGAGACAAATCAGTTGAAGCTTGTCTTGGTTGCTTCTGTCCCAGAGTTCAGAGAGACCATTTCCTCCCCAGCAACAACAGGATGATATTTCCTTTACAGGGTGAGAGGCAGAAAGGCTCTGCAGCACATTTCTTGGAGGGAAGAAGACAATAAAAAGAGTGCAGTTCAAAAGGAAGATTTCTCCACCTTTACTGGTAGTGACCCTAAAAAAAAAACCCAAAACATCTTAAACTAGGTGATCTGATTAAATAAATATATTAACTCCCTAGCTGAAACTCTGGTATTTATTAAGAGCAGTGACTCCAGGGCACAAGTTCCACCACTGAAAGCAAAGAGAGACCTCCTGCCCTCGAGGGAGACAAGACAGACACAGGGTTGGAGAGAAGAAATGAAATGATTTCTACAAGTCTGCCTTGGAATGGCCACCTGTAACCATTCTTTGCTGGAGTCCACAGCAGGGGACTGTCAGGGTGGTGGAAAAACATGTATATTGCCAACATACAGCACATCAGCCTCTTGGGCAAACTCCAGCCTTGGTGGAAAGGCTTCTACTTGGTATTTCAGGAGCAGCAAAGGCACATGTGCTGCAGGGCATATCAAAAGAGCTTCCTCAAAAACCAAGACTGCTGTGGGATGTCTTGACCTTCTCCAAGGGCTAATAAAGAGATGGCTCAGTCTTTTCTGAGAAGGATTTAGGGATTGATCCTGCTTCAAAATAAGCCAGTGGTAAAAAAATCACATCCTCGACTTCAATGCAAAGAAATCAAAGCTGTGCAGGCTTGAAGACAGTCAGCTGTAAAAAACTGCTTGGGTTCTTTAGCCAGCAATGCCATGCAGAGTGCATTTTCCTTCAAAAGCACCACTACAGACCATCCTGGAAGTTACTGACTTCAAACATTCATGACCATCACGAGGCAAACACAGGAGCTCAAAGAAGAGTTGAGCAACGTGCAAGATCACCCCAAACACCTCAAATCCAGTGCAGCCCCACACTGAAGGCTTTACCCAGCTCTTCCTCTCCTCTCCTCACCTTTGCAGACTCCTGAGCTATCCACATAGAACTGAGCTTGGCAGTCAGAGAGGCAAAGGCCATGCACAGCTCCTTCCATGGGCTGCTGAGGCTGCAGCACATGCTCTGGAGCTCTGCACTGCAGGCAGTGAGAGGTCCCCGGGCCAATGCAGGTGAAGCAGGATGGGTGGCAACCTGTGGATGGGAACAGAGAGCAGTCAGAGCTGCAGCTCCTAGAGCTGGCTTTCTCAGAGAGGAGGATATGGCCCAAGAACCTGGGCATTAGGTTGTAAATGTGAGGGGAGAAAGGGAAGAAAACACTGGTTTGGGTCCCCTTCTTCATCCCTCTTTGCAGTTGTGTTTTGCTGAAGAAACATAGAATTGTTTTGGGCAGAAAAGACCTTTAAGATCAAGTCCAACAGTTCCCTGCCAGGCCACCACTAACCCATGTCCCTCAGCACCACATCTCTACAGCTTTTTAATCTCTCCAGGGATCATGGGGACTCCCCCCTGCCCTGGGCAGCCTGAGCCAGGGCTTCACATCCCTTCTGGGGAAGAAATTTTCCCTCATGTCCAACCTAAACATCCTCTGGCAGAACGTGAGGCTGTTTCCTCTTGTCCTGGTGCTTGTTCCCTGGGAGCAGAGCCTGACCCCCCCTGGATCCAACCTCCTGTCAGAAGCTGTCAGAGCCAGAAGGTCTCCTGCTCCATAAACACACAGGGTGCTGTATTTTCTATAACAAGGACAGGGATTTTAGAAAACTACTTGGCCACCTTCCCCCCACCCCCAGACAACAGTTATTTTCTTGAACAGAGTTGATGAACAAAAATGCAGGGAAAAACCTGCAGCATTGTGCCACAGGCCATCAATTTTCCTTTAATTTCTGGAACTGCAACAGTGAAGACAATCTCTCTAGGAGAGCCAGGCAGAAATGACAGTCTGAAGGGCTCATAGGAAGCATAAATTCATCTTCTGAATTCTCAGGTTTTCCACTGCTGCAAAAAATGACCTCAGTCTTCACAAATCTCCTGAGTGTGTGGAGAACTTCACCCACCCCTTGACTCGTGTCAAGAAAAACTTGGGAACAATGTGAGTTTAACAGCAGAGAGGAAAACAAAAGTCCCCAGGATCATTAAATCCTGAGGGTTTGGATGCAGAAAGCATATGTGAAAATGTGTTTTTTTCTCACAATAGAAAACAATCAGGAGGCAAACACAGGAATTCCTCACTGCCCAGCTCAGCACAGGACAAAGAACCAGCACCACAGCTGGGTGCTCAGGATGCAGCCCAGCAAAAACCAATAGAGATACCAGTTTCCAGCAGCTGGGGAGCTTACTCCCAGTACAGAGCTTACCCTTGCAGATGTCTTGGTCCTGGTAAAACCCCTCCCCACAGCCCTGCAGACACTGGTTCTGGTGCAGTGCCAGAGGAAAGGAACAGGAGGTGCAGTGGGTGGCCAGAGGTCCCTCGCACGTGGCGCACGAATCATAACAAGCTGGTGAAGAAACAGAGCACAGAGAACTAAAATAATCCCCTTTTTTTTATTTTCTCCTCAGGAGCAGTGTTGTCCCAGGTGGGCAGGATGTTGAGCTATGTGAATAGTGAGAGCAGAAGTTCACATGTATCAGGAACTCCTAACAGGCCTAACTCTCACTCACACCGTGTCTCGGGCACGTACCTCAGCACCTCTCCACCTGAAGGCAAAGGGGTTATTTCAAACAATTCATCACAAGGAAAACAAAGAAAAGGGGGAAAAAAACCCCAAATCCCCTGCCCCCCACTCGCTCTTCTGTGCTCTTGACATTCCCTCCCCACGGGTAAACAGCCAGGGGAAAGATGCCAAGGTGTGGAGGGTGCCTCGAGAGCTGTGCCAATCCCCCTCTTACCTCTGCACCTGCCAGTGCTGCTTGGGAAATATCCAGCTGGGCACTTGGACACACATGTTCCCTCGTGCAGCAGCTTCCCTGAAGTGCAGGCCAAACAGCCAGGTGGGTCCCAGTGGCACCTCTCACAGAACTGGTCACAAGCTGCCAGAGAGGACAAGGTGTTAGTGACATGCCCTCCAGGAGCCAAGATGGCCAGAGCCATCCACGTGGGCACCTCAGAGGATGCTGTGCTGTGTCAGCTTCCAACATCCCTCTCCAGGGAGTCAGGGAGGTGAGTGCAGACTGGTCTGGGTCCCATCATCCCATCTGAGTAAGTACAAACACCAGCACAGCCCCCTCCAGGTGTTTTTCCCATTGTCTGTGAGCATTCACCCAATGAACCAAGCCCCAAATCTTTACATGCATCAAGCATCACTTAACAGGCTGCTCAGGAAGTGGGAGATGGAGGAAAGGTGATGCAAACAATTGTCATTTCCTCCCCTTTTTCTTCAAGTCAAAGTCTGAAGTGTGACAACACACCTAAAATCAAGCATGGCATCATTTCTTCCCCATTCCTGTGGTCTATCTTCTCAGACAGCCCCTGCACCATTTCCACTGACTATGCTGCTCAGCCCTTCAAAGCAGCTGGAGGTGGCTGCTGGCAGCAACTCAGGCTTGACCTGAATTGTTGTGGTGAATTTTTCAGTCTTTATTTATTTGAGATCCCTGCACCCCCACTTGGTGATCTGTCTGACTTAGGTCTTTTCATTCCCTGCAGTCATCTCTTCTCCTTTTCTCAGCAAACCTTCCCAGGTCTCATGTGTTGTGCAGGTATTAGTTCCTGTGCTGCTGAATTATAATCAAATTTACAGAAACCTGCTGGCAAAGGCCATTTTTCTTGCTGCAGACAAATGGATTTGTCAAGCCCTCAGAAACAACTCAGTCAGGCTTTCAAGCTGTTCAGCGAGGGGAAAAAAAACCTTAAAACCTTTCAGCATCTGATTAGCTTAAATGAATTAATAATCTTACAAGCCAACAGCAGCTTTCCTCATCCCATATTTATACACAAGGTGCATCTGGCTGCTTAGACATGAATAAAATCACAGCTGCTGCATGGCTAAATGAAATATTGATTCCTTTTTTTTTTTTCCTGCAGACCATTTCTCAAACTTCTCCCAAGTGAAGGAGGGAAAGGGGTTCTTTACCACTGCAGATGCCATCCTTCAGAGAAAACCCCTGCCCACAGCTGGCCACGCAGAGCCCTGCCTGTAGCACCAGTGATGTGTCTTTGCAGGACAGACAGTTGTTCTCAGCATCACCCCAGCACGAGGAGCAGGACTCGTGACAAGCTGCAGGGAAAAAAAAAAGGGGATGGATCAACAACCAACTTTCAGATGATGTTTGCAGGCACTCATTTCATTTTTTTTCAGGGGTTCACCAGAAGACAAACCCTCATTTGCTGCTCTTTAGGTTGGCACCTTTCCTCGGAGCCAGCTCGGGGGTGCAACCTGCAGCTTCTCAGAGCTGCTATATCTTCATCAGAGCAGCTTCTGGAGCTGGGACCACACTGGGAGTGGTGCTGTTGGTAACACTGTCACCTCCAGTTCACCCTGCTGCTGCTGGGGGCTGTACAGGCACAGAGGGAAACGGGAACATCACATGCTAGTCAGAAAAACCAGACCTGCAGCAGGCACTGCAAATCCTTCCCTTGGCTCTGGCAGCAGAGAAGGGCTGTTCCCTCACCACATACCAGCTATTTTTATCTCTGGGTGAGCCAGGCATCATGGGCAGCACACAGCAATTTTCAGATATTCCTGAAGTAGATCCCACATTCCTGCCACAGGGGCAGTGAAAATGCCTTCTCTGTGGCCCATGGGAAGACACAGGCAGCATGGAAAGGTCCTGGAGCACAATTCCATCTTGCAATTCAACTAAGAACTGCATGGAGCTCGAGCTTGCCCCCCAAACAGGCCACCTTATTCAAGGTGTATGAGTTCAACTGCCAGGGAAATCTGTCCCACTGTGGTTAGGGCTTGTGGGATCTGTGAGGCAGGCTCCTGTGCTTGCAGGGACCATGCAAACAACAGTTCCTTCACCTGGGAGATTTTCTTCTTGATCACACCCAAGTATGTTCCAAAGGTGTTCCTGAATTTCTTCTTTTGCAATAAGGCAGGTTGATGCCTGTGCTCCCAGGGGGGGAGAAAACACCACTTGCTGACATCTGCCCTGCATCCCCACACACATCTGATGGCTCTGCCACCCAAGACAAACTCCCTCACCAGTGGACAGAGCAGCTGCTCCTCCACTACCTCTGCTCCTGTCTGTTTGAGGCCACAGCAGCTCTAGGGGGGGTGAATTAACAAGACAGAGCAGCTACAGTTGTGCTTATTCCAAGTCATGTTGCACAACACCACAACCCCCAAAGCTCAGTGGATCCCAGTGCTCCCCAAGGCAGAACAAACTTTCCACATCTTTTTGAAACAGTGGGCACCAGGACTTGAATCCTCTAACTAAAGACTTCCCACTGCACAGCTTGACCCCCCTCACTGTTAACCTGCATCCAGCCATGGAGGCATCTGAACATAGCCAGTTACATGCAAAGTTCTCATCCCCTCTGGAGATGCTGCTGCCTTCTAAGAGATGCTTCTCTCTCCTGGCTGCCTGGCCTCCAAACCCTGGTTTCAAACAGGTAACCTTGCATGTACAGCTGCATTAAAGATGCACTTGGGCCAGTTGGGCAAAGTGCTTTGCCCCCCACCATGCACCTTTTGCTGCCTGAGCTAGATCAAGTGCTCCTGAGCAGAGCACCTCAGTCTCCTTCTCTCAAGCAGCTGCCCCTTCATGTTGATCGAAACAACATTTTCACCTCCCCTCAGCACCACACATCTTGCCATCACAGCCCCCAAGAAAGGGCATGAGACAAGAAGGAAGGGTGTTTTAGACCAGGTGGGTTAAGAGCACTCCCAGAGTCACACTTCTAGTGAGGAAACCTGTGAAATGTCTACACTTGAGGCAGGCAATGAGACAAAAGCAGCAGAGTCTGGAGAGGAGCTGAAGTTGAGTTCAGGCTCAGGCAGTTGTTGCTCCCCCAGGTGAGTGGGTCTCCACGGGCCCAGGAAACCAACAGGTGGTGGATAAACACCTCAGTGCTTTGCTGCAGAGTGAGCCAGCTCTGGTAGAGTCAATTACACATCCCAACCTTCTCCTCTGGGGGGATGAAAGCAGAAACACCCGGGCCCTCCCTGAGCACTTGAATCATCTTGGAAATATAAATAATGGAGTTAGGAAAACACCTCACGAGCACTGAACTCTGTGAGTCCTTTGAGCCCTTCCCTTCTACCAGGCAAACATCCTTTGTTTTAGCTTCCCTTTGCCTTCAACAGTTTCTTAACTGTTTCCACAGCCTGTTTCTGGCAAGGAGCTCTTCATTTACCACTCTGCTCTGGTACAAATTGATTTGTGATCTGTACATAGACTGCTACATAACTCAACCTGTCGCCGTTTACTCTCCACTTAAAGGTTTTAACACTTCACAGGGGCAGGTGGTGGGATGTGGGTAGGAAACAACAGGGGTGTGAGATTAAAATAGAGCAGAGATCAAACAGCTGCCTTTCCAGATTCAAAATAGATTCAATTAGATCAGATGTTATAAAAGGAAAAGCTAAATCCCCGTGTCTTGTTGCGACGCAGACAACAAGTGTTTCAGCAATGGGACTGAGTAAGAAACCTGGTCTCATAGGTGGTTTTCATCTCCAAAGGGAATTTCTCAAGAGGGAGTTTACTGGAATTGCAGTAATTAACACAATCTAGTTCATCCTCTGTGATTGTGGAAGGTGCTGAATGTGGAAACCACGAGGGGAAAAACAGTCGAAGGCTCAGAGATTCATAAAAATCAAGAGTACAGAGCAAGAGGGGAGGGCAATGATTCAGGGACCACATCTGAAATTGAAGACTTACTCCACTGGTCTGACTTTATGCAGAAAATGCAGCCAGGCAGAACTAAAGCAAATTGGTTCCATTCCCTGGAGGAAACAGGAACAAATTTTCCCAGCAACTTTTAGCTGCGAGCACGCGTGACTGCAGATTTGGCTGCAATCAGTAACCTGCAAACCACTAATAAAATGAAACATGAGCCTTTCCCTCCTGCTTCAGCAGCACAGGGAACTGCCAATGAAAACACCAGGAGCAGGTGGAAAGGAATTAGTAAAATCAACCCAAATGAAGCAGAAGATTATTTGATACCTACGTCTGAAAATTCTTTGGGCCTGGGTCCTTCTTTTCTGTTTAAATGTAGCACAGTGGGGCCCTGCTCTACAGTCACTGCTGGAGAACAAGAGCTTCAGACTTCCAAGTCTGGACTTTCCAAGCCTCCAGACTTCCAAAGCCTGGCACAAACAGTCAGCTTGTCAAGGGAAACCACTTCAGGAAAGGAAGCTGGACTCAGAATCTCAAGTGCTTTCCCCTGAAATGAGCCAAAAAGCCCCCAGCCTGTGTTTAATTTTAAGCAGGAGGGCTAGTTCCAAGGACATGAAAGTGATGGCTCAAGGAGTGAAGTGTGTGCTCCTCCCCTTGGCTGAATCAGAGCTGCAGAAAGAATGAGAAGCCTCCTCAAAGGCCAACATCAAGAGCAGCAAAGTCAAGTTTAGAGGAAACAATTAAACTGTCAGGATGAAGAAGCAGCTGCCTTACCAGTTGGGAAAAGCAGATCTATTTCAAAGGAGCAGGGGAAGCTCATCAAAACTCTACAGCACTTCCACCAAAAAGGAAACTGGAATTTCACCATCTTATTGGCAGCCTTTCCACTCTGGATTTAGACACATCCCAGCTTTTTGTATGCAATTCCTAACTAACTTGGTCAATAAGCTTCTTGAGAACAGTCCAGTTCAGGAGAGGGCACCATGTGAGACAGAGGAGTGGCAAAACAAAGGGGGAAAAAAAATCCCCACCTCTTTTCCTTTAGCTTTTCCAAGTCCCCATCCCTGCCAGCAGTTTGCTGCTCACCTCCAAGTCCCATCTCCTGAAAGGTGTCTGTCCTGCTCTGTGCCCTTAACACCACTAAACCCCCAGTCATGTTTCCAAAAGAAAGGAGGACTGGAGGTAGAGTGTTCAGAGGCAGAGTTTTATTCCCACAGAGCTGATCCACTGAGGAATTTTAACGAGTATTTCCCCAAGCAGGAATCAATTTTACACTGTATGACTTAATTCCTCTGCTTGCTCCTTCCTTTACTCTAGGGTGAATATTAACACCTGTGTCAACAGCAGAGCCCTCCACAGAGAGCAGATGTGATAGCTGGGGTACAGCTTTTCTCCATGGGTTTGCTACCACCAGCTTGGCTTGGCTTGGAGTTACCTGCACAGAGGAGCTGATTCTGGAAGTATCCCTTCCCACACGACCTCACACACTGCCCATTCTTCAGCAGCAGGGGGGCCTGGCAGGAGGAGCACTCCAAGCCACTGCTACAGGCTGAGCATGTTTCATTGCAGGCTTGCAAGAGAAAGAACAGAGGAGAAAGATCATAAAATCATTTAACAGGAAAAAAACCTTTAAGATCATCCAGTCCAACAGCTCCCCCAGCACTGCCAGGCCACCACTGCCCTGTGTCCCTCAGCACCATGGCTTGGAAACCCCTCCAGGGACCACAGGGACAGCCCTTTTGGGGAATCAATTTTCCCTCATGTCCAACCTAAACCCCTCTTGGTGCAACATGAGGCTGGTTCCTCTTGCATTAATCCCAAACACCTCCATGCAACAAGACTACTCTGAGGAGACAATTTTGCCTCATTGAGTTTGAGAGTTTGCATTTTTGGGAGGCTTCCACCTGAAAAGCCTTGGCACAAGAAGCCAAGGGGAAGACCTGAGGGGTTACAACCCCCTGCAGCAATTACCTAAGCAAGTGCCCCCATCCTGGTAGAAGCCCAAGTCACAGGTCTCCACACAACGTCCATTCTGCAGCTTTCTCCTTGGGTCCTGGCAGGCATTGCAGTGGTCAGAGGACTGAGAGCAGGTCAGACAGTCTGGGTGGCACTCCACTGGCACCAGGAAAAGACACAAAGGTAAAAACCACCAGCAAGGCCCAAGCCAAAGCAAGCTCCAAAATCCAAGTGAAATTCCACAACAATCAAACAACCTGAAGCTGTTTCCTTGCCTTGAACAGCACAGATGCTTTCCCTGGGGACACCAAAGGGCTACTTTCCCTTCACCACTGAGCTGTTTCTGCTTGTTGGAAGAAAAGCTGTCTGCTCCTTCCTGACAAGTCAGCAAAGAGGGTCTTGATGCTGAAAACTCTCCTTCATTTACACTAGACCTGCATGTTTCCAGGGGGAGGTACCCAGGAAGAGACTCAGGAATCAAGAGCTACAGAAGACACAGAGCTGAAGGTGATGAATCTCCAGTGCTAAAGAGGAGGGATGAAGAGGAGGCTCTGTCTCTACCCTTTTCTTCCCAGTAACTTTCCCTATGCAGCCCCACCTTTCCACTCTGACAATGAACTGACTGAGGTGCAGAAATGACAATTTTTCCCTAGGTATTTGCTGGTTTTTCACCAGCTTTTCTTGGGGCTATGTGGTTTACACTGGCTGAGGATGAATTCTCTGCCTGCTTCCCCCAGCACATCTGGAAGAAGCAGCAATAAATCCTTCCTGGCTTTAAGGAAGCAGATGCATTAGGGAGTGATGCTCACAGACTGAACTGCTGCAGCATTTGTTTCCCATCCCCTCTAGAGCAAAACAAACAAAAAGACAAGAGGGAAAACAGGAGTTTTTCCTTTTGCTAAAGGAAACCTCCATTTACCTTTTAGGAGGTGAAAATGCAAGTTGGCCTCTGTACATAGAGGTTCCAAAGCCTCTATTTTCCACAATCCTTCCCAGGACAGCAGCTTAAAGAAAGATTTTCAAGGGTATCCAGCCCACAGTGGCACTTCTTGATAAGAAGGGAAACAGAGGGGTGCTGAGAGCACTTGGTAACCTGTCCCCTCTTTAGAAGGCTGTGCAGATGCTGCTCCCTTTCAAAAATCTGGGACAATTTTATCTGAACTGTCCAAGCCCCATTTTCCTCTCTTTTCAATTTGCAGTGCTTTGCATTTTTATTAGTGTGCAGTAAATAACAAGCTTTACAACATGAATATGGTGAAGGTGCCAGGGTGCTCCTGCAAATGCCAGCATAATTAAACTGTGAAGCTATTTTCCTTTCACTCAGATAAAACATTCACTGGGGTGCTCTGATAAAACCAAAGTGAGATGAAGGAAGGAAGAGCTACCAACGGGAGAAATTACCAAGCCACAGCTAAAGCCTCCCAGCTCTGAAATGTAAATCAAGGAGAGTGACAATATCCTGGAGAAAAATGAATGTAGATGCAAAAAAAACATCTAAGCTGAGGCTGGTCTAATCTTTCCAAACAATCACTAACTGGCAGCCACTGAGCCCCAGGTGACTTAATGGTGCAAACAGGTTTTTTTCCCTCTGTATGCTCAGGAAAAAACCAGGATCCCATAAAGCTCATGAGAATTCAGAAAGGAGCCATCCACTGCCTTGAAGCAAAAAAAAGACAATAAACCCCAACCCCAAGCAGAAACTCTTTTGCCAAGAGGAAGGGAGTTTGGTGGGAGCCCTAAAGCTCCCCAAGAACCTATTGTATGGGCACGAGGGGAGCAGAGGGGGGTGGTGGCTGCAGAGAGCTCACCCCCCAGGTCCATACCTGGCTGGCAACGTGGGCAGCACTCTCCCTTGGCTTGGAGAGCCAGGCTGGAGGGTGGGCAGGGCTGGCAGGAACGTTGGAAGCAGGTCACCTCTGCCTCCTGGCACTGGCATTCTCCACACTGCCCTTCAGGCCATGTTGCTCCATTCTGGATGGGAAACAGGGAAGAGGTGATGCCAGCTGGTCCTGCCAGCTCCACATTTCACTGCCAACACCACAGTATTTACACCAAGTTACTTAATCATAGAATCACAGAGTGGCAGGGGCTGGAAGGGACCTAAAAAGATCACCCAATCCAACCCCCCTGCCAGAGCAGGGGCACCTAGACCAGATATTTCCTTCCAATATTTCAGAAGGAAAGCTGTTCATGAAAAATGGCCTCTTTTTTTTTGCAGGAAAAATGATCATGGGTGGGAAACAGAGGCAGAAAGCTGCACATTACCCACTCTAACCCATTCTCAGAACTGGGGAGGTGATTCCTCCAAACCTTCAGGAGCAGAACTCCCCACTCTGGGATACTCACAGCTTTGGTATGTCCTTTGTAAACACAGTAACTGGTACTCGAAACACATTCTGGGCAGCACTTGCCATCTAAGTGAATTAATTCTTCACCCTGCAAAGAGCAAGGTTGCAGCAATTGAAATGGAATCAGCAGCACCACCACGGTGGAATGTGGAGGCAGAACAGCTCTTGCCCTGGAATGCAATCTTCAGTATCTCATTTCACCTTATCTTCTCTCTACCCTGCTTCATCTCTGGAGGTAGTTTGAGAAATGGGCTTAGTGGATCCTGCAGCTGCACAACAAACCTCAGGAAAGAGCAGGGAATTCAGTGATAAGGCAGCTGCCTCATCCCCAAACCCCACAGGGAAAGACCCCCCCCCCCTGCCCCCAGTATAATCCACTGCAAGCACAGAGAATGGGAATGCAGCATTTTTCTTGGGGATCTTACACCTTCCCTTGGAATGTTCTGCTTCTTCCCCCCCCTGGGACTTTCAAAGCACATGCTCTATTTATCCCAGATGGAAAAAGGCTGTTCTTTGCTACCACTGTGCAGCTCCCCAGAATCCACTCAGCCTTTAGCTTCAGTTTGAAGATAAGAAATTAGCAGCAGGAGAAGGGAATGAAGGGCCCTAATTCATCACAACTTTCTGTGACCACATGGGGTGTTCAGCAAAGAGGAAGGCTCTGTGCTAGGGAACCAGGACACAGCTCAAGAGAAAACACTTTTGGGTTCCTGATCACTGTCATTTTCATCAAGGCAGAAGAACAAAGGCAGGCCAAGCTCTGGCAACCCTCCTGCAATAGGTGAGGGAGGAGAAACCAGTGGGTTCTTAGTCAGCAAGGACCACACACAGCCTAAATCCCTCTCCCTCTGCTTCTATACACTGTTGTTATGAAATCAGGACCTGAAAAGGCCATCAGCAGTGGTTGGATCTCAGGTCAGTACTGGGTACCATGCACTCTCCCACCCACACCTGTGTGGTAGATGGGAACAACCAGCCATGGCACAGGGCTCACCCAGCCCTAAAAATGCAGCCACACTGCTCTGCCCAGAGGCAGAAAAGGGAGAGGCTCTGCCAGGTAACTTGTGGTTTTGCTGAAGAGAGAGTCATCCCATTGCAGCTTGAGAACATTGAAAGGCAGAGGGGCTGGGATGTGGGGAATAAATGTTTTATGCAGTCTCTCAAACACCTCCATCCATACGCACCATCCACAACTCTCAGTCTCCCAGCTCTGTTTGGTCTAAATGGAAGGCTGCTGCAGCTTGCTGGCTCTAGGGTGGTCACACTGCACCCTGCAGCTCCATCTTCCTCACCTTGTAGCTTCCAGGGCTGGCAGGAGAAGGATTTGATCAGCAGCCTACTGAGGTGAGCTGCAGCATCCCCCTCTGAACAACACCAGGCTTACTCAGCTGGGGTGCTGCTCTGACAGTTGGGAGCATCCACTCCAACACCCATAGCTACCCCAGCCAGCCACCCAACTTGTGCTCCTGGCTCATCAGTAACCTGCTGAAAATGGCTTTTCTGAAGATGAGGTTGGAATCACCTCAGACACCTCCATCTGGCAGCTGCTGGACACGTTTGTTTGGAAGGGTTTAGAAGCTAAACCTCTACCCTACACTGCCATGCTGTGTGGAGCTGCCTAGGATTTGCAGTTCCTATCTGTGGCCTCATTATGCTTTAAACAGGATGATGTGACCAGAAAATTAATAGTGCCTTAATGAAGAGATGAATCCAAATGCTCCAAGCTGCACAGCAGCTCTGATTTAGTGATGCAGGTGCCTGAAAAACAGACCCGTGACTCACAAAGGAAAAAGCAAAGGAGAAAGAAAAGATTCCACTCCTTTTGCAGGTAAATATTACATTGCAATTAATTAACACACACCTTGGATCATTGAGGGAAACTAGGACTTGAGGAAGCTTTACCTTAAGGGAAGCCACACAGGAAAAGAAATCCTCAGGCAAATCTCTTGTATCTGGTGGGACCAGAGAACTTGTCTACTACAGAGGAGATTCTTCCTCCTCCTGCCCTCCTAGCAGTCATGTTTCATAGAACCATAGAATGTCAGAGGCTGGAAGGGACCTCAAAAGATCATCTAGTCCAACCCCCCTGCCAGAGCAGGATCACCTAGACCAAGTCACCCAGGAATAGATCCAGGCAGGTCTGGAATGTCTCCAGAGAGGGAGACTCCACAACCCCCCTGGGCAGCCCCTTCCAGTGTCTGTCACTCTCACATTTCACTCAATTCCAAATCTCAGTGGTTCTTACTCTGACAGATAACATCAGTGCTTTAGATCCTCAGGCTTTTGGCCAGGGTGGTGACTTTGGAGTTTGGTTTGCAAAACCCTGCAGGCTTTTGAACCCCCTGCTTCTGAGCCTTCCACGTTCACATCCCCAGCTGCTGCTGTGTAAAACATCCCCTGGCTTTTCTGAATAATGGATTCTTTGTCAGTGCCCAAGATAGGAGCATGAATATTAAATAATCCTCCCTACTGAGCCATGACAGCGAGCCATTATCGTTAGTGGAAATGATCCAATTTACAGCCATGAGCACGAAGGAAGCTGGGCTGAAACAGATGCAAGTGCACCAGGTTTTATGGCAGTCCTGACTTTCCACCCAGCACAACCCCTCTGTGCAGTTTAAGGTCAGAAAAGCAGCAGGCTCCCTCACTTTTTGCACTTGGATCTCAGATGAACAAGTGCATGCTTTTGTTGCCAGGCACAGCATTGCTGCCTGATCATCATTGCCACTGAGAGAGAAACCTCAGAAGGCTGCAATTCCTTCCCTCCTCTTCACCAACATATTGGAGTGGTAGGTCTAAGGCAGCTATTGAATTTAAAAAATTCAAGTAGAGACAGTGACAAACAGTGTGGCAGGCTCATCCCCCTGCAGAAAGGCAACGTGCAATGGATTTGTACCCGTGATGCACTGACCCCATCTAACCCCTTTTTCACAGCCAATAGAGAGCAAATATAACCTAACCTGAGGGGGAGGTGGGGGGGTTAATTTTAGACTAAACAGCACTGGGAATAAAGCCTCACCAGCCTCACTTCCACATGAAGCACACAGGGGGAAAAAAAAAGGGGGGAAAGTGGAACACCAACTTCCAGATCCTACTGCTGTAGTGGACAGAATGAGGATAAAAGGGATATTTCTTGAGCTTTTAGGTGTCTCTGAGCTGTGCATCTCTCCTCACATTCAGCTCCCAGGGGGTCACCAAAACACTGACCCTCAGTTACAACAGGCAGACAATGGGGGTGGAGTGAGTCCAAGCTAAATGGGTGACCCATTCACAGGGCAGGCAAAGTTGGATGAAAAATCCCAAGCTTCCTCTCCTTTCCCATGAAGAATATTCCAGATAATTGCCCAGAACAAGCCCTGAGAGTGGGGCAGGTTCTTTTAGCATCTCAAGATGCCAGCTGGGAGGAAAACAAACCATTTGATGGCTACGTGTTGAAAGCAGACAACCTCTCTCACCTTGGCACACTCCACTTTGGCACACTCAGCTTCCTGGCAAGCCACTTGCCCTTCCTCACAGATGCAGAAGTCACAGTGGGTGGCATTCCACATCTCCCCGTGGTACCTGAGGGTGCCATGGTGCAGGCAGGACCCCCTGGAAGCCACACACTCCTCACAGCACTTCCCAGAGCGCCGGGCTCTGCTCTCCCCCTGCAAAACATGGGCAGGTGCCAGGCAGGATGGTGCAGATCCACCCACTGGCATGGGCACCAGGGGAGGGAGGGGGAGCACTCTGAGCTACCTTCTCACAGGTAAGGGTGCCACAGGTCTCTCTCTGACATCTGACTTCTCCTCTGTCACACACACAGGCAGTGCAGGGGTTTTGTTTCCACTGTTGGCCGTGCTGTTGGAAAAGAGGATTGTTAAAGAGTTGAGTAAATACCTGGATTCTTCCCAGAAAGTTTAGGGAATATGAGGACTCCTGGAGCTGGTAACAAACTCTTCTTTTACAGGTCTTTTCTCTAGGTGATCAGCAAACAGGAAGAAGAGGTGTGAGGGCCAGATGATGCTGTGCTGTGTACTCCTCAGTAACTGCAAGCTAGTGACACTGAGGGGGTCTTAAATACTGTTATTAGCAAAAAATAATCATGAAGAGAAAATCCCCCCTGCATTCATTCATTATATAATGCATTAATTCTTGATGATACAATGAAATCTGTAAATACTTTGACCTTCACCAGTGCTTTCTGCTTTCCTCCTTCAGAAAAAAAAAAGTGTGGAAAGAAAGTGCCCCATCTGCTTCACCCTGCAAACTTCCTTTCTGCTTGCCAGCAAATTCTTATCTAATCCTAATTTCTTTCAACTCTTCTGGCTTTCCAGGAAGGAAAAAAAAAAAACCAACTAAGGGCTGCACTGAGCTATCAGAGCTGGCAGAAAGTCAGAAGCTGGGGAGGAAGGAGAGATGTGCCAGGGCTTGTGAAGAAGTGCCTTTTGGTGTGGCTCATCCAAGGTTACCTGGTACACTCTTCCTGACACAGAGCAGGGCTTTGGAACACATTCTGGGCAGCACTTTCCAGGAGGCATCACCATAACTTCATCCTAAAGAGAAAGCAGGAGAGAAAAGCCAACTAAGAGCATGAGCAGCTGACCTGGGAGCTCAGCAGCATCACTTGGAACTCCAGGCATTTGGTATCTGTTTGATAACCCACAGTCACCCCTGGGCTTCATTGTGGCTCCAGTGTCTGGGGGCAGCCTACAGAGACAAAAAGCTAGGGAATCACACTAAAGCAGGAGATGAGCAAGAGGTTCTTGTCCTTTTTCCCACCTTTGGAGGCTTTCCCTGTGTGACTTCCACTCACCTCTCCCAGGCAAAGCACCTCTTGGGTTAAATCCATGCAGCATAACTGTCTGTGCAGGTCTTCAGTTACCCTTCAAACCTGATTACCTTCATTTCAGCTTTTCCCTGCCTGGTTTAAATCCCACTGGAAGAGGCTGGCATGAGGATTGAGAGCAGAACAGGATCCCTGCTCATCCCCAGCTGAAACACCTTCAGAATTGCCTTTCTGCTGCATTAGCCAGTTATTCTCAGATACTTCACAGCAACCACACAGTG
>JAOEGS010020855.1:0-22017 GCA_025447755.1 Corythornis vintsioides
AAGACCCGCCTGGATCTGTTCCTGGGTGACTTGGTCTAGGTGATCCTGCTCGGGCAGGGGGTTGGACTAGATGATCTAGGTCCCTTCCAACCCCTAATATCTGTGAATCTGTGAAACGGGGGTTGAAAAGAGCTTGGGTTGATGTGCTGGGGAAGCAGCAGAAGAGCCTGTTCCTGCTGAACAGGAATCTGAGCATCTTTCTCTGAGATGCATTTTTCTTGCCTCCTGGAGAGGTGGATGGGTTTGCTGTATTGCTGCACATGACATACTTGAAAAGGCCTTTCTCCTGGGTCGTTTCCCTACCCAGGAAAGAGCATTGTATTCATTTTATATTCCTGCCAGGTACTTGTAGCAGTAGCTTGTTGTTCATGAGGTAAATTATTCCTTGTGTGTTGAAATTTTGACTCCCGCTGTTTTTTGATGTTCGGTGGCACAGCACTGCTTCTGCAGCTGAGTAAATAGATCTGTCCCAAGAAGGCTGACAGCTGAAATAGCTCTTGCTTTCAAACATACGTCCCCATCAGAATCCAGATGAGAGTTACCCTGATTTCCTGTACACTCACTCTTTGGAAATATAAGGGAGGCCTGTGAGATGCTGGCCACCACCAGCAGATTTCCTCCTTGCGTGGGATGACAGCAGAACATCCCAAGACAATATATCTGAGGTTGTTGATGAGGAGGTGTCAGGAGTAGCTTCTCCTGACTACTTGGCTCTGGGTTCAGAGAAGCATCCTTGCCCAGGAACACTCGTGAGCTCTTGCCTACCACTGAACACCATTTTGGATCCACTTCAGTCAATGGAAAGAAATTAAGCACGTGCTTCAAGACAGATGTGTGATACTGGAATTTGTGTTTCCAGATGCATAACATACGTGTTGCTCTCTGTTCTTCCTTTCCCATTATCATTTGGTTACTATATCGTGGCTTGTTTTATCAATGCTTACGTAATGCTTCAAGATGAAGGTGAGTTCTCTGGGCTTTGCAGCACTCACGGTTCTGCTAACAGACAGTACCCTGCCTCTACTGTATGGATCTTATCTCAACCCTCTCATCCTCACCCTCTCATCCTGGGTGTGGAGGGGCCCTGGCTGGGCCGTGCCGGGGAGCAGAGCGTTACCGAATCACTGTCACTAGCTGGATTTGAAGCACGGTGAAGTTCAGGGGCACACCGCTGCCTCTCTGTTCCCCTCCTTTTCCACAGGTACTGTTACTCCGAGGCTGCCCCGGGGAGCCGCCCCACGGCCCGGGGCTCGCCCATCCCGGCGCCCTGATGGGAACCATCTGCTGGGCTGCCGAGCGCAGGAAGCGGCCGCTCGCTCTCCTCCTTCCTTCCTTTCTTCCTTCCCCGCAGGCGGCTCCGCGCTCGGAGCTTTTGAATTAAAAAAAGAAGCGGTATCGCTCCTCCGGGGCAGAGGGAGGAGGCAGATCGCTGGACCGGGGGCCGAGTTCTCCCCTTTGTCCGTCGCGTCTCCCCGCGGACCGGCCGGTCCCGCTCCCCCTCCCTCCCGCCTGGCCACGATCCGGCTTTGGGGCCGTGAGGGGCGGGGGGTTGGCGCCCACCCCTCCGCGGGGCCGGGGTCCAGCGCTGCCGGCGGGAGCGGTGTGTTGGCCGCCCGGGGCTGCCCGGCCGCGGCGGGGCTGCGGCCCGGCCCGGGCTGCGCTGGGGGAGCAGGTTTCTTTGTTGGCTGCCGGGTGACTGGTTCCCATTAATCTCCCGCACTGGCCGTGGCCGTCTCCACTTCCTGCCTTTGCATACTTCTCTCTCCCTCGATCTCAGTCCCTTCCCTCCCCCCTTCCCTTCTCCCTCTCTCTCTCCCTCTTCCCAGCTTCTCCACGAGCTGCAAGCGCCCGGGCTGCGGGACGGGGGCTGCGGGCGTCCGGCGGAGGGAGCGCATCCCTGCTGCCTCGGTAAGGGCCGGGGAGCCGTGCTGCCGGGTCGGTGGTCGCCTCTAGGGCCCCGGGCGGGGGGAGAGGGGCTGGGTTGGGGGGAGAGAAACTATCTCCCGTGCTCCGGCTCCCAGTCCCCGCGCCCCGAGAGCCGCCCGTTTGCCGGGAGCGGGGCGGCCGGGGATGCGCGGCGGGGGGCTCCCCGGGCCCAGCGGCTAACGGAGCCGTCGGGGGAGGGGGTGGTCGTGGCGGTGCGGGCCGGAGCCGCGATCCTCGCTGGAGTCCCAGCCTGCCGCAGCCGGGAGCGCAGATGGGCGCGGGGTCTTTGACGCGGGCGGTGCGGGGAGCCGGGGCTCCCGCGCTGGTGCTTCCCGTGCCCCGGGACGCCGCTTCTCGCTCAGGTAGCGAGCACAGGGGCACCCCGTAGGGACAGAGCCCAGGAGACAGCCTCGGCAGGGCCGGCTTAACTATAACGTGGCTGGGGAGCCAGCCCGCCGAGCGCGGGGCTGGGATCTGGGAAGAGATAGGGAACTTTCCCGGTGCCCGCTCCGCCTGTGATGTTTGCGTGCGTGTTGAATGGAGCAGAGGAGCCACCTGGATTCCGGCGGAAGGCTTTAGGATCCCAAGACAGATACAGCTGAAGAGCTAGGGGAGCTCCTTCAGCAGCTCACTTGGTGGGAAAATCAGATGTACTTGGCTGGGTACCAAGTGTTTGCTTGCCTGAGGAGCAGCAGGTCACTGCAATGAAAGAGTAGCAGCTACATAGGAGAGAACCTTCTTATGTTTACTTGGGTTTTATCACTCAAATGTACTTTGATTTTAGTAGTCAGGTGAAACGAAGCTGGATGCTCGGAGTATTAACTGCATGGAGTATGTCAATAGTAGTTTTCTACACCCTTGTTTTGTTGTTGCTCTGACTTTAGGTTTAATTTTTTATAATTTTTATTTTGAGTAGTCAGTCTTCTTTTCAGCCAGATGTTGAATAATCCAGTAAATACCACCTAGAGTGACTAAACCCTGTGGAAGATAAAGGATAAAACTGTCAGTTGTACTCTGATTTCTGATGATGCAAAGGAGAATGAGGTGAGGTTGATTTGCCTTTAAAGTTTGATAATGTTTTGTTTATACATGATTAGTGCAGTGGGGAAATGAAAGTGTCCCACATAGTGGAAGGGTGAGTTAACAGAGCCAAGGTAGGTAGGAGTATCTTGAATTTAAGGTGAGATTTGAGAAAATTGTGTATCCTTTGGAACATTAAAACTTAACTTTCATGCTTCTGATGGGGTTATGAAGGTGTCATAATGGAAATCTCAGGCTGAAGGGTGAGAGGAAGATTTATGGCTTTGATGATTCTTTCACCTCTTGCTTCAAGATTAGTAATTTACAGGAAAACTGTAACACATTTAAGCAATTATTACTTTATCAAGTTACCCAAGAGTATAGTGGAGCACCTTTTAACACTAGCTACAGTCTCTGTACTGCTGAGGGCAACTGGACTTGCAGGAAGCTGCTGTCTTGCTGCTGGGCTGGAGCCAGTTTTCTCCCTAGACTATGGAGCAGGGCTTTGGGAAGGGGTGAGAAGGTGGATGGTGCTGGGCCTCACTGGACCAGACTGTCCTGCTGCTAAAGTACATAGCAAGTGTTCTCTTACACAGTCCTGGCTGGCCTGGCTTTCTTCTTCTGCCTTCAGAGTGCTGAACATCCCCCAGGCAGCTTGCTCAGTGTAGTCACTGCCCTCCTGGTGGAGGAGGCACTTTGTCCTCTCCAGCTCCTATGGAATGCTTGTGCTGTGCCTGCTCTGAGGAGCTCAGCACCAAGCAAGCACTTCTGTTTGCCCTGAAGCAAGTGACTTTTCACATATACTGGAGCTCTTTAAGGAACATGTGACCCCTTATTATTGGTGACCCTGCAAACCATTGTGTAATCTGTTGACTGTAACGTACCATGCCAATTTATTCTTGGTTGGGAAGTCTTGCCAAAGACTTGATGGAATAGCATGATTTTATCCACTTCATTGTTTTCATTGTGTTTCATAAACGTCTAAGACCCTCTGGGAAGAATCACTGGGGCGGCTGGGCCTCTTTTTTTTTTTTTAATTGCTGGTTAAATAAATGTTGCCAGTTTAAAAAAAAAAAAAGTGGTATGCAGGATCTCAGAATGCCTGGAACTGCTAAGCACCCGTGTTTAGGAAGCAGGACTATTTTTAGTGTCAGCCCACTTAAAGAAAAGATCCTAGTCCCTTGTGAAGAGGTCACTGTGAAGTGAGCTGAAGAGCCTGCTTTTAACTGGAAAGCAAACCCAAGTTTCCCACAGTTGAGTAAAGCTAAAGAACCAGATTTGTACTTTTCCCACTCGGCTGAAGAGGGAGAGGATGGACTTTTTGTTAGTTTACTGTAGTGGGAGTGAAGAGCCTCAAAACCTTATCATACAAAAAAATACCCTTGTCTTGGTGAGCTGTTGCCTTTCTGATTCCTCTAGTGTGTTCCTGCAAAGGATGTGTAGGACTGAAAGGCACCTAACACTTTCAGAGAAGGGCTGGGAACTGGCAGCTAAGAATATGGTGCATCTCTTGGGATCTGTGTTTGTGGGAGGTCACAATTCTTGAATGGATCCCTGGCTCCATTCTTAACTATAGCCAGAAGAACTGGAGTAAAAGCTTTTTAAACAAAAGCATGGGTGCTGAGAACCCAAGGTGATTTGGGAGCCTGAGTCAATTCTGAACACAGGACTAAGGTTGCTAAATAAATCCAGAGAAGAATTTCCTCAATTCATCTCCCTAGAAAATAGAAGTGTTTGCTCTTGATAGCCTAAGAAAATGTGGTTTAGGTCAAAGTGACCAACGTGTGCTAGATCCATCCTGTTGTCTGTGGGGCTCTGAGCAATCTAGAGCTGGATAACATAACCCAGGCCCTTGCAGGGCAGGTCAGACTTTCCAAATGTGCCAAACAATGATGGAGTCAAGTTTGGGTCCAAACTTCATTGGTGTCTTGTTTAACATAAATTCAGTTTAGATTATGGCTTTTTTTTTATTCCCTCCCCAACTGGGAGTGCCATGTGTGTTAGTTTTGTCTCTGTGCTGTGGAGTGCATGCAACTGTTGCTTTTTAGATTTGTTGGTCTGCAGTTGGGATTTAGTTGGCAGTGCAGATAGAGGCAAGTTTGGGAAGTGAATCCAAATATTTACATTCTCAATTTGGCCTAGTTCTTGTGCTTGTAAACACATAGTCATACTGAACTTTGGTGAGGTTATAAGTGGCTTTGCCAAGCCTTGGAGAGTCACACCCTACTAGACCTGAAATTCCCCCTTTTAGGAAGAGTTTTGGATACGTTTTTTGGGTGTATGTGCACCATCTGTGAGTTAGTACTTGTCAGTTTTACACCTAATCTGACTGTCAAATCTTTTCCTCTATCTTGCTTCTTTTTCATGTAGAAATGCCTTATGCTGGTGAGGTGTGTCAAGTTTAATGTCATGGAAGAGAAGTCCTGCCCACCTACGAGGTGCTGCCTGGGTAGAGAGGGGCTGTGGTGAGGATCCTCTTCACTCTGTAATTTTCCTGGTCCTTACTGTCTGAGCGTGCAGAAATAAAGTTTGAGGACTGATTTGAACAAGGGGGATGCTTGCTCATGGAATTTCAGATTTAAGTTCTCTCTTCATTAATTCAGACTTTGAGCAGCTGTCAGATTTTGTTAGAAATGTTGTATTTACTAGGCATTGAGCCCTAAAGTCTTCCTCTCTATTAGCAATTGAGCTTTCTCCAGTCCACCTTACTGCAAGCTGCAGGGATAGGGATAAGCTGGTACATCAACACTTCATGGCCAAACCACCCTCTAGCTCAGGTCTCCCTTTTTTACTGGGGTCTGTTGTTAACCAGAATGTGGAATTAGATTTCATAGTTTAGCTGCAGAGAGCTGGAGACTCCAGACAGAGTTGCAGTGAGTTCCTGCTCCCCAGCTGAGGTCTGTAACTTTGTCTTCTTAGCCAATTTCCTTTGGAAAACTTCATTAGCTTGATGCACAGTGAAGGTGTGTGGAGTAGCCTAACCTGTTCTCTCTCTGCAGCACATACCCAGAGAGAACTCTTCAGGTAAATGAATGTTTTCCATTCATAGAGCCACTGCTTTTGATACGTTTCTGTTTTGTTTTGTTTTCCTGTATGTGTCTGTCCTTGGAGATGTGTTTGTTATCTTGAGGAATGTAGGACAAGAGCAGGTGTTTGCTTTTAATGCCACCTTTCACTGTTCTTTAAAGATATGCTTGTTTGAGCTGTATTTGTATGTTGAAAACCTGTCAGGTGTGGCAGGGTAGCTAAGACTTCAGTGAATTGCTGCAAATGGAGGAGTCCTTAAGGGCACACTGAAAGCACAGTGAGATTCTGTCAGAAATGCACCCTGTGTGTGTTCACACACAGAGGAATGGGGTGTTATTTCAGTTTAAGTATCTTGTCTCCTAATTTCTCTTTAAAATGAAGATCTAAAAATGCTTGATCTATGAACATTTAGTGTTAGCCCCAGTGCCACCACAGGAAAGCAGGTCTTGGGAGTTGAAACATTGAACATTATTCCCCAACTCCCACTTTTATTAAAAACATTTGTTGTGTGCAGCTTTAATGCTATCATTCATTTTGACATTTTGATGGGGTCGTCACACTGCTTTACATTTTTTTCCCTTAAGAAAAAGATTACTTGTCTTCATGGGACATCCAGTCACAATTACATAGACAGATGCTAACTGCCTAGCACTGTGCAAAGCTCCCAGCAACTCCTGCTATCCCAAGTATTAGGGCAGGGAGCAAAGTTCTTTAGAAGAGCTGCCCCGGAAGATCTCATAACCCTTTTTCAGTGAGGAGCAGATGTTCCAGAGATGGACTCAGTTCATTGCTCTAAGAAGTCCCTCAAATCAGGAGATGGATCTGTCTCTTGACATTTTTGCCTTCAGCATTGTTACATCTTTGAGGGAGGGAAAATATTTTTTGCAAGATGGGGAGGAATGCACGAGGAGCTCTAATGATTTTGATCCTTTGTCCTAGTGGAAACATCACTCAGGGTCATTGGAAAGGACTGTAGTTGTGTTTCTTTCTGTTTGGGCACAGTATGCTGAAGCAAAAATGGAGCATATTGACTCGCTGTGTGTGGAAGTGCTTCTCATTTGTGCTGCAGGATGGTAATGATTGGTGTTTTCAGTTTGCATCATCTCTTAATCCTGGCTCTAGGCTCACCAGATCCTGTTAGTGTTGCTGCAATGAGCTCTGTTAACAGGGAATATTGTTTTGAAGACATGGCAGATCAGCAAAGTGCAAAATCTGCTCTGTGATGGCAGGCTCTGAATATTTGCACTGTTAAGTTGCAAACTGGGCAGTAGTTGCACATCACAGCTCGTGTTTTACTGCTTGCTATATCCCTGCTATATTGTTAGCCTTTGAGCAGTACATCCCCTGTGCCACTCAAACTGTCTAAGAGATGGCTGCCTTGGAAGAGATCAGAGCAGAGAAGGGCTGAAAGGGATTAGAAAGAAGAAGTCTAAAATAATCCAAATCTCCCTCTAGGCCTTTTGCAAATATTACTTACATCTCCAAAATGATGACACCAGTATTCAGTACTCATCAGGACACTTTTAGATTAATATGCATATTTCTCTGTTAGTGTTTTATGGATGTACCCATCACCACATCTCCTGTGGAAATGAGTAAATATCCTGAATTATTTATCTGGAATGCAAGGAAAGCCAAGGGCAAGCAGCAGGAGCTCATGCTGTCTCCTCCTCAGCACCTGTCTTGTCTGAAAGCCTATGTGATGCTCATGGGTCCTCCTGAGCTTTGGTGACACGGCCTTGATTGGTTGGTTTTGGTCTCACCAGACCTCAGGATACCTTTGGAGCCTCCCTGCCCACTTTCACAGGTGCTGTGCTTCTGCTCTGCCCTGCCCACTGCCAGGGATTGGGGTTGAGGGGTTTCCTGCTTGATTGGTCCAGGGCTTTATTAGCCTTTGAGTCAACACCCTGAGCAGGCTGCTCTGAGGCTTTTGCTGCTGTGGTTGCAGAACAAGCAGCAGAGGAACTGGTCTTTCTCTCCAGAGATGTCCTCAGGCCTGGGAAGCAAAGTGGGACATGGCCAGGTGGCAGGGGCTGTCTGGTGCCCAGGTGAGCTGGGGATAAGCTGTGTTGGCTGCTCTGCTTTCCATGGCTGTGTAACTGGGACCACACGGGTCCCTCCCTAGGAAACACAAACTCAGGAGACAAGGCTTCTGAGGCTCCTGCCATTGTACATGCAAGTAAAGCTTCATCTTGACCCCTGTGCTTGGGGAAAGGTGCCTGCTGGCTCCCAGGGAAGCACGAGGAATTCCTTTCTCCTTGGCTTCTCTTAGTGTGCTGCTTTTCTCCTTCTTCTCTGGGCCCTGCAGCCGGGTGTGGATGATCTGTGTGTGTCCCACCCTGTGCCTCTGCTGCCTCTGTCCAGGCTGGAGCTGAGACACAAGGCCTGGGTTTTGTGGGCACTGCTTTAACCTGGGGCTCATTAGGCCTAAGTGGTGATACAGAGAGTCTTCTCTTGCCTGGGAGCACTGAGGCTTCTTGTCTGTCGTAGGCCCTGACAGCAGCTATTTTTGCTGCAAGAAGTCATCTGGTGAAGGATTTCTCTGCTTGGCCATTTTTTCTGATGTTTGGATTTGTATTTCATAGAACACTGAGACTGATGTCAGGCTGTGCTTTGTACTCTAAAACCAGTATCACCTAAGACTGGACTGAGGTTCAGCTTTAATTCTGGCTTTGTTTGCCATTGAGTTCCCTCCCTGCACGACAGTAATCTCTGAGCTGGAGAAGCTACCAGATAAATTGATGAAGGTGCAGCCATGGTGACTTCCAAACAGAACAGCAAGAGATCTGTGAGTTTTTTGATGGCAAGCATGTGCTTTAGAGAGGGGAAAAACAGTGGAAACTAAAATGTTATGATAAAATACACTTTGTTTATCCATGCACCTCCATGAGATTGTGCTTGGAGGGGATGCTCCAGGGTGAATGGCTGACGGGAAATGATTGTCTGTTCAGCTGGGTGGATTGTTGTGTGTTGTGATATCTCTGGCAACCAGAAAGCTGCAGAGGTTAATACCTAGTTTAAGAGCACAGCTGTTAAGAAAGATGAGTGAATTTACTTTCTACCCTGGGTGAAACCAGCTTCTCTCTGAAGATTTAAGGCTTCAATCCATCGTTATTATTATTAGTGGAGAACATCATTTTGCCCCGAGTACGAGATGAACTTAACTGTCTTTTTTGGCATACTAGTGCTGACCCAGAACTGCTGTGGATAGCCTGATGGGAGAGAGGAAAGAATCTGGCCTATTCTTAAGTTAGGAGAGATAATAGAGCTTATTGCCCTGTAGCAGTGTATCTGAGCTACTGAGCTTGAAGTATGGTATGCTCTGCAAGCAGGATAATTCTGAGGGCCTAAGTCTGTAGGTAATGGTCACAACAGCAGACAAGGAGCCCTGGTTGGTTGGTGCTTTGCCTTGGATCACAACTTCTTTTCCCCATCCCTGTGCTTTGCATCAAAACAGGTTGGCAACCTCATCTGCCCATCCAGCCCAGACAATGTGTAGTCAGAAGGTTGGTCAGGGTGAAGACCACACAAAGGAGTGGGATTTGGAGCAGGTGAATTATCCCAGCATACAGGTGGTGTCTATCCAACTTATCCTCACTTAGGACTTTATTTGTGGCTGTGACTTTCAAATTGTTTCCAAATCCAGCTCTTCTTATCCCCGGTTTTGCCAAGAGTAAAAGGTAAGTACATGTCAGCTGTTGGGAAAGAAAGTAGGTTTGGTTTGTTTGTGGAGGTTTAACATAACCCTAGATGTTGGAGTCAGTGAGAGACTTTGATACAAGACTTGTTGACATGAGATTTTGTTGTTTGTATTTTTATTTGTTATTGTTTTCAATGCACAGTGAAGGGACTCAACTCCATAACTTCTAAGAACTGGATGCAAGCATCCTGCACCTGGGGCAAATGGAAAGGTGTTATTTTGTTCTCTAGGCTTTATCGTGTGGATTTAAACAAGCTGAATGGTGAGGATTTCTGAAGCAAATTAGGATTAGTGGCTTCTGGAGTAGAATAAATGATGACAAAAAAAACAGGAGTTGAATCAGTGGCAGAAAGATGATGATATGTTGCTGCAGTGGAGCACTTTTAATTTGTAAATCTAAAAGCACTTGAAAAAATGTGGCATGTAACTTTGGTAGAGGAAGTTCAGTGCAGATGAGAAGGTTCAGAAAGGTCATCATGGGAACCTTCTGACTAGGAAAATCAGAAAATGTGTTGGGAAGCAAAATATTTTCTTTCATCTTGAACTGCAAATAAATGCCTGGAGTACTGGTTTTGCAACAACATCCCTGCTGCTGCCTTGCAGTGCTGGGTTGGGTTTTTTTGTGTGTGTGTTTGATTGGTTGGCTTTTAGTTAAGTAGAGGATGATTTCAAGTAAATTAACTTAATTTCAAAATTGGTAGGATTAGGTGATGAGACTAGCAGGATACTTTAGGCTTTGAATACTATGTTTCTTTACTTAAATATTAATGGGCTAACATATCTAGAGAGATGTGATGTTAATCTGTTTTTTTTTCTTGAAAAGCATGAGTTCTCTATCTACTTATGTTTGATTTTTTGATCATAGCCATTATTTCTGGTTACAAAGTGGTGGCTATTTTTTTTATCTACTATTTTTCCCTCTTTCCTATCTGTCCATTGGTAACCTGCTAGGAAGCAGCAGTGTGTATGTCAATGTGCAGCCCAGATTTACATCTTACATAGAGTATATTTATTGTAACTATTCAGAAGACAATTTATTATTATAATTTCACAAATATTCCAAGCAACATTTTCAGGATGCTGATTAAATTAGCTGTAAACTCCTTTTACTGATGTAAACTGAGGTTAGCTTTGATACACAATTTAGCATAGCAGATGTTTCAATTATCCCTGAACTTCATTTTGACCAGGGAGTGGAGGAGACAAAGACACTTTCTGCCTCCACAATTTCCTATCTTTATTTATGGGTTTTCAACCCTCTACAAAGACTCAAACAGGCTAGATTCAAATAGAATAAAAAAAAATGTTCTGGCTTTTTGTACAACCCTGCTGAGATTTTTTTAAGTTACATGCTCATTTTCCATTAAAGTCAGTTTGAACCAGATACAAAAATCCTCAGTGTGGCTTTGGCTTAATTGTTGAACAATAAAACATCCACATGCTCTTCTCAGAGGGAACCCGGGGTCTTCACATTAGGAATGTGATTAAGTATTGCAAGCAAAAGTCAGCAACCTATTGTTTCAGTGCTTTCCTTGTATTAAAGATACTTCTACATATCTGTATGTATCTTTACTGAAATTAAATGGTACCTCCTCGGAACAATTTTACCCTAAAGTAAAAAAAAGCTTTGCTTTTGTTCTCAGACTCAGAAGAAAACAGCTTTGCTCTGGAGTGTCAGTGTCTTTGTACTTTTATCCCTTTGAGGTTCATCCACTCTGGGAATAATCACCCATAAAGAAGAGCGTGTTCATCCTTCTGCAGAAGAGAATAATTTCTCTTTCAGAAGCAGCTATTGTTAAGTCCAATGTCTACAGAAAGATGTAAAGAGATAGTAGATTGCACATCTCTTGTCCTGTCTCCTGCTTTGCTGCTCTCTGAGGCCCTGTCATTCCATTACCTGCAACCTCAGCTTCCCTGCCCATCTCTGAAGGGGCAGCTGGTATTTTTCCACATATTTCTGTAATCTGCATGTCAAGGAAACCCAAGCTACTAGATGTCTGTGTCAAGTTGTTTGTTAGATGTGTGTGTTTGCCATTTGTTGCATTTCTTTCCTAACTCAGAGAAGATGTGGTGGGCTGAAACGACACTGAAAGGTGATGGGGGCTTGACTGGAAAGTTTCAGTGAGCAGAGGGTTGAGCCTGAAAAGTGCATGTGACTTGGGGAGCTCTGAACTTAGGCAGTTCCTTGTGTTTGTTCTGCACTGACACCTCTGGCCAAGCAAGGAGAAGGTGTTGATGTTGGAAGGAGCTGCAGCTATGCTGCTTTGCCAAAAACTGAGGTGAAGCCCTGAAGGGAAGGAACAGCAATGATGTATGACCCAGCAAAGAGCATTCAGAACTACCAAGGCACCTGAGAATTCACCAGCTCCAGCTGGGCACTCTTGTTCCAGACTCTGGGCATGTAGGTTTAATAGGCCTGGGGAAGCAGGACTGTGCAAGGGCACTGTTATTTTTCTTCTGTGATGCAGCAGAACTTCTGACCTTTCCTTTTTCTCTTCTTTTCCCTTGTCCAGTAATTGTAGCATCTGTCAGGCTACACTTTCATTTCAACAGAATAATAGCAATATGTTTACAGTTAACCATGCTACATAAATACCTTCTTTTACTGCTTTATTAAACGTGTAACAAATCTCTTTGGCAGCCACCTCATAGGAAATGGTGTGTAGGTCTCTCATGCACATTTACTGGGCTCTAAAGTTTTCAGGCTCAAGTTAAATTGGGTTTTAGATAACACTTTCTCTGAAAAGCATTTCAAAAAACCTTATTTTGCAGTTGCTTGGATTCTGTAGGAACTGTTGGCTCTTTTTAAAACATGCTGCCTGGTTGATTTGCTAGAGTGACTTGAGTCCTCTTCCAACACCAGTTTTTGTACAGGACTGCACTTGGGTATTATTGTTTTCTAAGCTATGTGGATAAAGTAGAGGAAAGGAATAAGCAGGTGACAGGAGCCTTATTTACAACCTCAGTGATGCTTTGGTTTCTGCAGTGTCTTTTTGCTCATCTTGATAGCAGAGCCATGTTTTCCCCTCTGCTGTGGGGGGTGCACTCTGGCTCAGCAGGCTGCTGTCTTTTCCACCCCCAGTAAGTTCTCTGGTCCTTTTCTCCATTCAGGAGGCATTTGCACAGAGCTTGGATCACGAGCTGAGTTGGCTAATCTTTCATGACAGCACTTTATTGTATTTACCAAAAGTTTCTTTCAGTACCATATTAGATTTGTTGCTACTTTGGAAACTCTCCTTTTCTCTTCATCTGGGGGTGGGAGATGGTTGAAACAGGAGACCCGGCTGGGTGGCCACTTCTGTCCTGGATGGGGGAAGAAGGAGCACTAAAGGGACAGAAAGTTATTTCAGCTCCTGTACTGAGACCAAATGGAGGTGTTCTCAGTGGGCTTGCTGCCTGTTTTCCTCAGAGCTGTTCTCTGCCCTGCAAAGTCTCCTTGGTTTATGCAGTTTGTGACCTGTCCCCTGCCCCACAGCTGCTCCATCTTCAGGAGGTTTGGGCATGTCTTTACACTGGGCCAAATGCCAGTTGTATATTTAGGACTGAAACTTCATCTGGTTTGTTTTGAGTCAGAAAAAAAATCCTGAAAATGTCTTTTTTTTAATGTATATTTTGTAAAGGATGTTGTTAAAACAGGGGAAATAGAATGTAAAACCTTGAACTGTGTGAACACTTGAGGTATTGTGACAAAACAAAACATAAGTGCTTTAAAATGCATCCAAACAGCATGGTAATCTGCCTCTTGGAAGAGGATAGTGAAGTAATGGAAAAAAACCCACCCTCCTAATAAGGTGAAAATCAAGTTAGACTTTTCCCAGTGGGTTTTTTTCCCCATTTGGAAACCTGACCCATTGATTGATTTCTTAGCAGCAACAGCAAGTGAACTGAAAAGCAGGGACAAACATATTTTTCCATGGTGGATACTTAAGATCAGGTTTATATATCCTTCTCTAAGGCTGAGTTATGCCCAGTTTTCCACCTGGGAGCCCAGCTGGAAGAAAGTGAAGATCTTTCATAGATTGTTTTTCATCTCCTGAAGGATTGCTGCACTGTGAGGAGCATGCTGCTGTTGGAATGTGCAGTGGCCACCTATGGTGCTCTTGTTTACTGGCAGACTGGACCTCAGTCTCTTCTGCAGTGATGTTTGAGACTAAGAAAAGCAGCCTGGATTCCACTCCCTTGCTTCTTAGAGTATTTCTCACTCCACTGAATGTAAAAGGGTCAAAAATAATCCCAGTGTGATCATCCCAGGTTTAAGCTTTTCATCAGACTTGGAAGCAGTGTGCAGTCTGTCTGTGAATTAGGGCTAGTGGGTTTGGCAAAGCAAGGTGGGTGATGTGAAACCAGTTTTTGCAAGGTCCTCTAAGACTTTGACTAAACAGTTTCTCATGAGCTAACCAGGGAAAGGCTCAGCATGTGGGCAGGAGACCTCCCAAGAGCATGTTTGGCTCTGTGGCTCAGGACATCCCATCCCCTGAGCAGACTGGAGCTGAGGACACAGTCCTGGTGGAGTTTTCAGCAATGAAACAGTGTTTGCCCTGCAACATTAAAGTGTCATCTAAAGATAACAGGAGAGCAGCCTACCAACACTATTAAACAATCATAAACAGGCCAGATTAAGTTAGCCAGTAAATCAAACCAGGGAAAAACCTCCCTCCTGCCCCTTCCAAACCCTAGAGACTTGTTGCTTTTGACTCCTCCTTGGAAGATGACCAGGTTTGGAAACAGGTTATTTCTGACCAGTTTGGCATCAAGCACAGGGTGCCATTTAAATTCAGGTTTATTAACTGCACTTGTGCTTCTACAAACTTCCCCTCTTGCTCTAAATGGATAAAATAATATTTTTTTCCTTTGTGCCCTCTCTAGTTGTGGGGCTTTGTCCTGTTAAACGAGCACTGTGCTTTGCTCCAGAGACAGCTGCATTTCAGTGAGAGTGAAGCCATTTGTGCCACTGCCCACTTCTCACTGTTTATTTTTCAAAGGTGTTGCAGAGTTATTAATTGTTAAATGTTTTGAAATTCTTCCTTGAGGAATATCATTTGCCATGGAGCAGTGTTTGAGTCAGCAAAGGCAGAAAGACACTTCTTGTCTGTGTTTTGAAGTCTTAAGGTCATATTTGTGCAAGTGATAATACTGAGCTCCAATACAGTGCTTTTCATTGTGGCTCTCCAAAGTGCTTTGCAAAGCTGATGGGAGCCATTACTAGAGCTAACTGAAAGCTTTTGATGAACTAAAGGATGATTAAAATATGCTAGTTTTGATGGTGCTGAATGAAGTTGGTGTTAGTAGCCAGAGTGGGCTAGAGCCCCAGCTGAAACAGAAACAAACCCAGCAACTGCTTTGGATGGGAAAATAGCTTATTGTGCAACACAAGGGTTTTGTTGTTGTTGTTTCATTCAAACATTAGATAAAAGAAGAAACTGTGAATATTGTCATGTCCCTGAATGACTTTAGCCAGCATCTCCATTTTGTAGATGAAGGAATGAAAATGGAGGAAAATAAAATGACTGGCATGCCTGGAGTTGCCCAGTATGCCAAAGATGGAGCTGGGGTTTTGAGTCCTCCATCCACAGAGTGCATGGAAATGCAACAAGGTACTTTATCACTGTAATTATTTTCTTCCAGAAATGAAATTTACAGTTTCAAGCAAAGCAAAGTTAAAAAAAAGATAAAGAATAAAAAAGATAAAGAATAGGAGTGAATTTCTCCTGTAGAAAGAAAGGGGAGGACAGGTCTGCCTTTAAATACTGCCACTAAAAAGAACAAAACAGTAGCTGTGTCACTGCTGATGCACTGCAACAGTCCAGCTTGCTTGGGTTTACTAGGAGCTTGTGAGCAGAGATGGAACTGGGGTAAATTCCTGAGATTATGAAAAAAATTAAACTGATTCCTGCTGTTTCTCAGTCTCTAACAATGACCCTGTTAGGACCCTGTGGAATAGGTGGCTAAGATGCAGGTGTAGCAGGGTAGCACCGATGCTGGAGTTCATTGCAAGTAGCTGATCCAGCCACCAAACCCTCTGCTGCCTCACTCTTCTTTTGGGTCATTCTGAAAGACAGTCTTACCCTGCATCACTTTGCTGTTTATGAAGTGCAGATAAGGCACTGCCTCCAGGCAGAGAGGGCCTGCCTCTAACAAATGGCAGAGTCAGTGCCCCATTTATTGTCTTGACATTTTGTTTTATCGTTCCAGTTTGCAGAGTGGGCTCTGGGGATTTCTAAAGAATGCATGAATAAGAGAGAAATGCACTCCTCTTTTCTTTCAGGGGATGTTGGGGATTTCAGCTTGGAGACAGGCCTGCCTGTCTGTCTAAGCCCATCTCTCCCTTTCCTATTGGTAGGAATTTGGGTGGCACCCAACCCTCCTACCTCACCTTCTCCTCATCCTTGCATTTTTTCTATACCTGCCTTTGCCACCCGTGCTGTGCTGTTCACTAACACATCCACAGCATCCTCAGATGTCTCTTCCATTGACTGACTTATTCCCTTTATTCATATTCCAGTGTTGTCCACAAGCACCAGTTAGTGATTGAAGCCAGATTTCTTGGTCTTCCTACAGGCATGAACTATGTGTGTGCAAGGAATAACAAAGGTCCCTTTTGACCAGGGAAAAAAGAAGACAGATGTAGGAATTGGACAGGAGGAGGAGGAGAAATACCAGTAAATGGATGAAGGTTCACATGTAACATAAAAAGTGGTCAAATGTGTCACCCTCTACAAATTCTCAGAGGTCATGGGTGACTGGGCAGGTTTATGCAGTGTTGTTGGTCTTGAGAAATTATGTATGGGAATCTTCAATGCCTATGGAAGAGATGTTATGTTTACATCCCAGAATATAAATGAGATGCTAACTTGAATAGCTTTGTAGCATGGAATGTCTCTCTTTCCTTCATAGCTTTACATAGTTCAGTGCTTTCCCTTCTTCATGTCCTCATGCCCCAAGAATGCAGACGAATAGCTGAAAAAGGTTTGTCTCTAATGCTGTTAGGTCATGAAGCTTCTTGGCCAACAAATATCCTTGACCTCCCTGGTCAGAGGAAACTGCATCACCAGCAGTAGCATTAAGGAGATTACAGCCAGGGTGTCTCAGCTGTTCTGCATGAGGCCTAAGGGTGCCTAAAGGGGTAGAGCAAAACCTGCTGCAGCTCTGGTTCTCATCTGCTTGCAGCCTGTGCTCCCACTGGGCAGAGGGATCCCAGGACTGCTGGGTATCCAGAGGAAAACTTGTTGTAGCCCCAGCTTTGCTGTGGGGCTACAAAGCAGCTCCCTGCCACGTTCCCTCTGGGGAAAATGGCAGAAGCTTTTGGTAGTTTGTTTCTTCAGGGACAGCAATCTTAAAAAAAAAGTTTTTTTTTCTTTTAGCCTCGGGTTAAGTAGGGAAATGTGCAGAGCTGGGAGCCTTGTACATATGAGTAGTTGAATTTCCCTGTCAGTCCCTCATGTGAGCAGGAACCAGCATGTTTCTGAGATGCAGGATTTCTCTTTGCAGGAAAGATGCTGGCTTGCAGAACTGCCTTTCCTGTTCACTGCACTGGGTTGTGTAAGCAGGGATGTTCTGAACTCTGCCTGAACCAGATCACTATCTTACCCTGGAATTAATCACCAGGAAAACCAGTGCCCTAATTTCCTGAAGCTGCTCTGATACCAGCATAGCTGCTGCTTCTTAAGCCCCTCCATGGGTCAAATACAAGGTGCTTGAATGCTTCTGGAAAAGATGTTCTGATATTGCTCCTTTCTCCAAAACTCACCTTGAAAAGTCTCAGGGAGCAGAGACTGAGGAATGATGAGCTTGGAGATGAGGGTGAGCACAGCACAGGCAGGACAGGGCTCTCACTGGCCACAACACCTGAGAGGGGTTGGGTTGGTGATAGTCACAGGTTTCTCATCTGTTTCTTCAGGACCAGCTGACATTTCTGCCTGTTCACTAAAGGAGCATACAAATAAATCTGGTTCAGTGCATGGTTTTCTTTTGAATACTAAGCAGAGCTGATGAAAAGTTCAAGTGCAGAATCCATATGGATGAGAAAGCTGTGGGGGGAGAGAGGGAAGAGTCATCTACTGACCCCACCATCATCCCTTAAGTGGCCTTTCCACTCTCTGACACCAGCTCCAACACTGGTAAATTGGTAAATTCCAACATTGGTAAATGGTAAATTGGTAAATTCCAACATTGGTAAATGGTAAATTGGTAAATTCCAACATTGGTAAATGGTAAATTGGTAAATTCCAACATTGGTAAATTCCCTGGTATTTCCAAGCAACAGAAGCATCTCGTCCAGTTTTCTTGTGTTGGATGCACATCACTGAGCTGTCCTGGCAGGAAGGGCTCAGGGTAGGGTGAAACTGGGCTCCTGCTGTGGGAAGGTTACCTGCCTGCCTCAGAGCAGGGCAGTGGTGCTTCAGGTGCCAACAGCCCTAGAAAGGTCCTGGCAGCTGAATGTACCCCTTCTAAATAATACAGCAGGTACCACTGTGACCCTGTGGTTCTGCACGTTGGAAAGCTGTTCCAGTACTTTGCTAGTTCAGTGGTTAAAAAAGAGTTCTAATTTCCAGCCTAGGATTATTATCTGTGGCCAGTTTCTGTCTAATTTCTCCTGGAGTCAATGAGGAAAAAATGAATGCTGAGTGCAGTGAGGGAGATCTGCCCTGAGAGCTTGTGGAAAAAGCTGCTGAGCAGGTCACTCCTCCTGGTCTTGCAGCAGTAGCCTGATGACTCTAAGCTTGCCTGAAAATATGCAGTGCAGTTCTGGTGACCTTCAAAAAGAAGAAGCACAGGTCTGGTGAGGAGCTGGAGAAGCCTGTGGAAAGGCTTGTGTTCTCTTACGTGGTCTTGAGAACTCAGAAGGTTCACATGGAGCTGGTGCCATGATGCAGAGCTGGAAAGGAGCTCTACATGCAAGGAGAAATGTTCAGAGGCTGATCTGCAGTGTGGGGCCTCTCTGGAGAGGGGAGCATCAGCTGCACTGCTCTCCCTGGGCTGTGAGTTGTCCAGACATGTTCCCTGGGGACTGGGATGAAGATGTGGGGTTCCTGTGTGTTACCTTGATCTTTGAACCTACAGATGGTCCTCCAGAGTCTCTCCTCTGTGGCATGAAATGTAGCCCTGCAGACCTTTGGGTCAGGGTGTGCTGCTCTGCTCTTGCAGGCTTCAAATTCCAGTCTGGTTGATTCTTTTCACTCTTCATTTTGAAGCATCCTGGGAGGGCTGCTGCGTTTTGGTCCACAGGCTCCTGTGTTTTGCTGGCAATTGAAGCAGTTCTTGTTTGCTCTGCACACAATTAGAGTGGCTAAGGACATTTAAAGTAAGTGCTGGGAGCACTTTTGTCACAGTGTGTTCTTACACGGTGTGATTGTGTGGGAGGCAGTGGGTGATAAATGCAGAATCAAAAAAAACCCAACTTTTTTCTTTCTTGCTCTTGTCAACTCTACCCATTTTAATGTTGCATTTTTATTTTTTCTTATGAGGTTTGGTTTTATTTCCTTTTCCAAGGCACAGGTTCCTGGAGTTCAGTAATTATTAGAAAACTGGACCTTCTCTGGCTTTTATAACTACATGGGAAAGTTGGGAAAGATGAGTCCTAAAGGCAGGAAACCTGTAAAGCCAACAGGAGTTCAGTCCTCATGTCTAACATGTTGTGATTTGTTTAGGTCATCTCACAGCATCTCAGGGACCTGTCTCAAGTACTTAAACCTCATACATAATACAGGTTTCTTTTTCTCCTCAGTGTCCCCTTGCTGATGTGGAGGCAGAGGCAGAGCAGGAGAGGTGACCAGAGATCTGGTAGGCACAGACCTGAGAAACCTGCATCTGCCTGGAGTGGTGGAGCAATTCCCTTCCCTGAATGGGAAGGAACCAGCTCCTTGTCTTTGGGTGGGGCTCAAGGGGTATTTTTCACCATCCTTAACACAGATCAGTATCTAGAAGGGAGAGTCAAGCCCACACCTTTGTGTAACTGCTATTATTATTTACTGCACAGCTAGTTTCCTACTGATGTCACTGGAAATATATTTAATATTGCTGCCCTCTCTTAGCATGGCCAAAGATCTTACCAGCAGGGAACCTGATAGTCCATTATTCCAGCTCTCTGTAAATAAATATTACAGTAAATCCCTGAGAATGGAAGCTGGGGGCCTTGGCATGACAAACCAACCTATAAAAACTGGATTAGTTTGTTTGTTTGTTTTGCATTTGATAGTAATATCAGGCAAAATGTTCCAAGCAGGAGGACTGCACATACTATAGGACATTTGTTTAAATAATACCTTCTCTGGAAGGAGAGGGGGGAGGGAAAACAAACCCAAAAGGAATAACACTGCAGAGAGAATTTCCCACTGCTTTTGTCTCCCATTTAAACCAAGGTGCTAATTCCTGACTCTCAAGCTTTTTCCTGCACCAGGATCCTAGAGCTTCATCAGCTGCTTCTGTTTCAGTAACTGCACTGAGGTCTGCAGTGGAGGTGAGCCAGGGTGTCTGAGCAGGGACTCCCCTCCTTTAACCCCTGCTTTTCAGGGCTGCAGGAAATCAGAAGTGATTGTGCATTTCTTTTATGGTTTTATTGGAGTTTTTTCTTGCTAGCCACACAGGTGAGAGTAGTATCATTTACTCCCAAGGGTTTTAGTTAGGAGCAAAGTGTTTTGAGGTTTCATTTTCAGACCTTTGAGGGTTTGGTTGGTCCTTGGGCACTTCTCAATGTCTATGCAGTTTTATTTGGTAGAATGAAGGGCGATTGACAATGTTTAACTGTTTAAAAAAACCAAAATAACTCCCCCCAAAAAACCAAACAACACTCCCCCACAAAAAACCCCAAACAACAAAACAAAAGAAATCCAAACCCAACAAACACCCACCCACCAAAAACCCAAACCAAAGCCCATCCAACCCTCCCCAAGTGCCCCAAAAGGCCCTTCCAGGATTGAAGTTTCTTAGAAACTGCTTTTGATTCAGCCAGTAGGGCATGCAGGGTGAAGGTCTTTGCATCAGGAGTGAGTGAGTGGAGTGCAGTTACTCTCTGCTGTGTGGTTTTTGGGCAGCCTGTTATTTGTGTGTCATTACAGCTCTAAAACTGGGCAGATTACCAGGGTGCTGTCTGCATTTCAGTGCCTCTGTGCTCTGGGGCAGCTTGAGAGCCCAGCAGCTGGCATGGTGCTTGTGTTTTTGTGGGCACATTAATGACAGGAAGGCTCTTTTGCCTTCAAGTACCTGCAGATGGAGTTTCTTATCAGTCATTTCAGCACCTGATTAGCAGGTACCTGGGCACTGAAATGCTTGGCTGATTGTAGCCATGGACTGGGCACTGCTCAGCCAGGCAGCCTCTGTTCAGCAGGTGCTGTACCTTGGCACAGTGGCAGGGTTTGTCCTGCCTTACCTTATGGTTACAAGGTGAACCCTCAACTGCCTCGTGTGTTTAATAAACTTTTACAAGGTGTTAGCAGCCTCTGTGGGCAGTGATCAGGGCTTTTTGGGCATCATTAGTCATCTACAAATGGTAACACTCTCATTTATTAATGACTACAGCTTGATAACCCATGAATGAGGCAAACATGGAGATGTGGTGGGTGGGTGGTACTTAGTGTACAGTGAAACAGGGTTTAAAGATGTTGTTCTGTGGCAGGCAGGGCACAGGGTGAGAGTGGGGCTGGCAGTGCCCAGCTCTCTGCTCTGAGTTGCCCCCAGGTCACCTTTCTAACTGGGGGGGTGCAGAATCTTTTTCTTCCAACAGCTCCCACCCCATGCCTTTGAGGAAAAGGGGAAGCAGAGCAGGACAGTTAAGCTAAATATAACACTGGGAATTGGAATGGTTTGGCTTTGCCAGATGAGAGTTGTGCTTCACATGTGAATGATCCTCCTCTGACCTAAACTCAAGCCATGAGTTCAGGGAACAACCATTTATAGCACTGGTTAGGTCTGTAATTCACTGTGTGAATAACAGGATGGTCTGAAAGAGCAAACAGAGATCCTTACTTCTCAGCAAAGATGCAGAACACAGACTATCAAATTCTCTTGGGTTTTCTTCTTACTTGGTGTGTGGTTTGGGATTTTGGTGTTTTTGGTGTTGGTTTGTTGTGGTTTTGGGTTGGGTTTTTTTTTTTTTTGTGGAGCAGAACTGGTGGAGTTTCAGCAATAATTTATCAGTGTGCTCCATTCCCTATGGCAACAGGCAGCTGTTGTGTGTGTTTGCACACCAGGGGCACAGCAACACCCTTTCCCTTTACAAAATTGCTTGTGAAAAACAGATGAGTGAGGTTCTGCTTAAGGGAGACACACACACACACCCCCCCCCCCCCCCCCCCACACAACCACTACCATTTTCACAATAACTCATTTTTTTTTTCTCCCTTTAACAC
>JAOEGS010020855.1:22027-53069 GCA_025447755.1 Corythornis vintsioides
CACCCTTTTCCCTTTAAAAAGTGGGTGGGAAAAAAAAAGGGGGGGGGGTTGTCTTAAAGGGGGAACCCACCCCCCCCCCCCCCCCCCCCCCCAAAATGACTGCATCATTATACATCAGGAATACTTTTGTACTCTGTCACTGGAGCAGCCATTGAGTGGGATTCTGCATCCCACACTTGAAAGTGGTCCCAGCTCAGCCAAATACTTCAGCATGCACTTGAAAGCTAAGCACTGACTTCAGCAGCTTGCCCACAGGCTGACTCAGGCTCCCAGCTGCTCTGGAAGGCTGCTGGAGCTCTCAACTGGTCTCATGGGGTGTCTCCTCTGGTGAGAGTGGACAGCAGTGTTTGTGTGCTCCCTGTGCTTGTGAAAGAGTCATCACTCCTCCCTGGCAGTGCTGAACTCTCTCTTGCAATGCAAAGCAAAAACTTCTGTGGCTGGATCACTGGAGAGGAGTGTGCTGAGTGGCACCCAGTGCCCTTGACCTGGCCAGACTCACCCTGCTCTGAGCTCAAGGGGTGTGCTGAGAGGCACCCAGTGCCATTGACCTGGCTAAACTCACCCTGCTCTGAGCTTGAGGGGTGTGCTGAGTGGCACCCAGTGGTGCAGGGCTATTGACCTGGCCAGACTCACCCTGCTCTGAGCTCACTGACTGTGAGTGAAGGTGTTGCTGTGTGTGTGGCACAGGGCACCAAGCTCAGGCAGAGCAAAGCAGTAGCGCTGAGTAGCTTGGCTGCCTCCTGTGAAGGAAGAAGAGCCAAATCAAAAGGTATAAATACAATTATTCAGGATTGAATAATGTTTTTGCTTTTCCATGCCACCTTCTGAGGCTTGTGCCATGTGTCTAGTCCAAAGCCTGCTAGGCAGTTTGCTGCAGGGATGATCTGCCTTAGTGCCCGGGGCTCACCCTGCATGGGCTCAAATGTGGTACTACTGTGCTGGGTAGAGGTATTGCCATAATTATTGCCCCCCATCCTCACCCCTCCCAACCTGCTGTTTCATAGATTTGGGGTTTTTTAAGGGGAAAAGCACTAAATCATCCAAAACACTGGATGACCAGTTGGCATTGCTCGAAGTGGTTTCTGTGAAGGGTGGGAAGCTGCAGAGCAGGAGACTGAGACTGATGGAACATAGCTCTGCTGCTTGGGCTTTCCCCCAGCTTGCTGGAGACTGGATTCATCGTGTGTGTTTGCTCCTTTATTGAATCGGTGTGCTAAAGTGAAGACAGTTCAATCCAGAGATAAGGAAGAAAAAAAACAAGGACTGACAGACATTTTGTCATTTTTGGCAAAAAATTAGATGTACAGCCTAAGTGAGTTTGCAGAGCTGTGCAGCCCTGCCTTTGTGTGCTGAGAGTGCACATGATTTACTGCAGAAATCAGTCTGGCACAGCATAGCTGTGCAGATTCAGCAGGACCTGCCATTATCTTGTCATGCTTTTGAGCAAATTGACTTTTACAAGGCAGCAGTTGAAAAAACATAAAAGGGAAATGAGCAACCCATCCCTTCTTCTTCCCCCTCCAGTGTGTGCTGGCAAATGTGCCCCAGCTGCACCCGTGGGCAAGGTGGTGCTTGCAGACATTGGACATTCTGCCTGGGTGAGCTGCTGTGGGTCCTGCTTTTATTCTTGTGCTTTTAAACTCCCAAGTTGCTGACTTTTCAGCTAAGGCCAGTAGTTCAGACAGAGCTTTCTGTCATGTTCTGCTTTATGCACTTGCTAGGGTTTCATTGGTACAGCAAGAGTAACAAATCCACTGCAGAATTTTGCACATCTTGCTGATTTTCAGCTCTCCTCACCCCCTTGGATGGCCAAGGAAAACTGGGCAGAAAGCAGCTCGGTTGCTGGGCTTGCCCAGAGGAGCAGTGAGTGTCCTCACAGCCCCTGAGGGCAGGGTGTGGAGCTAGAAGCACCTCTGGCCTGGCCCAGAGGGCATTTTCTGTGTGTTTGAAGTACATCTCTCCCAGTGTCAGCACTGAAGTAGCCATGGATGCAGTATTTCTGCATTCCTAGATGTTTGGCAAATGTGCCTGGATTTTTGTTTCTTTTTAAGGGGTTAATTTAAAATGTGTAAAACTTTCCTACCTTCTGGGAACTCTGGACATTGAGCCCACGTGTGCCTCAGCAAATGGCTTCTGTTGAATGCCATCTTTGTACATGAACACTGGGAGATGGTTATCTTGGAGTTAAGCAGTGGATGTGCCCAAGGGTGGAAAAAAAACAAGAATAAAAAAGTGAGTCTGAGGGGAGGGAAAAGGAAAGCATTGTGTTTGCAGGGTTTTTTCAGGGGATACTGTGTGTGAAGGGCAGGGCTGGAGATGTTCTGAAGAGTGTTCTGGGGTACCAGAGGAGCTTGCTTGGTGGATGGCAATGGCAGCCCTACCTACCCATCCTTCTCTCACTCTTCTGCTGCTCCTTTTCCTCTGCCCTGGGGTTTTGAGATGAAACTGCAGGGCCAGTGGTTATTTCCCCACCAGCTCCTGAGCTTGGGAGGTTCACTGGCCAATGCCACTGTTTGCTCCTTGCATTCTGACAAGTTCTGTGGCACCAACGTGTGTCCCTGTGGCACATGCTTCATGAACCTGCTCCACAAACCCTTTCTCAAGCCCCAGGGGTCATTTTCTTGAAGACATGGCTATTTCCTCAACAGAACTGTCCTCTCTAGAAAGTACTCCTTTCCCTTGCTCTGCTCTGAAGAAGCTCTTTGTCTCTTGAGAGAAGCAGCTGGTGTGGAAGTTAGCTGGGCAGGTCAGTGATGCCAGGGAGGGGCACTCAGCCTGGTGCAGCAGGTTCCTGGTCCCTCTGCAGCCTGTCCCTCATGTAGATTTTCTTTTCTGTCATCTTAAAGTAATGTCTGAAAACCTTTTGAATGGCTAACCCAAGAGAAAAAACCTCTGTATTAACAGGTCTTTCTAGCAGATGTAAAATCCAGTGAAACAAATACAGTTTCTTTTGGTTTTAACAGGACCAGATGATTTAATAAGCAGCTATAAATCTCTTGGGACTGCACAGACACAGTCAAGCAGCACACTGCCAGATTTCTCACTGACTAGACTTATAGCCTCTGAGTCATAGCAGTCTGCTCCACTCTCCACCTCACATGCCTGCTGTTGTTTTGGCTTTAGAGGTGCTCTGTGCTGCGTATGGGGGGGTTAACACCACCTCCTGCTAGTGGGCTTGCTCTTCCACCCAGGAGACAGCATTCAAGCAGGGGGCTCTCATTCTGTCTGCATTACAGTGCATGACATCTCTTCTCCCTTCCCTAGCCCAGCTTGTGATTTTAAATTGTACAGGGAAAATGTTTCTGAGGATTATGTGAATGCAGCCCCCTAACTGGGCTTTGTAGGGGGAAACTGGTTGAATTAGGAGAGGCATAGCTGGCCTCTTTCTCAATACAATAATGCTTTCCTTCCAGCAGCCTGTGGCCAACTGAGGAAGCTTAATAAATTGATTCTAACAGTATTTCTAATAGATTGAGTTCTCAGCTCTTCAGAGATAAGGAAATCAAGACAGAAAGCAGAAAGCTGTTTCAGTTACCTGTGGCTCGTGCTGAATTGCAGGGGAGGGTTGTGTTTCCTGAAATATTGAAGTACCATTCCAAAGGGATGTAAAATGGCACTGTGTTTTACAAATGTCTTTTATACTGTGCTGATTTGCTGAGTTTCCTGTGTCTCGGATGTCTGGGAACTGGGATTGCAAGCTCCTATTTTGTTTTACAGTTGGTTTGCAAGCCATGTGAATTGCACTTGGGAGCCACTCTAGAGGAGGTGAGGTATTGGTATTGCTAAGGTTTTTTTTCCAGGTCACACCCTGGTAAACCAGAGATGAAACTAGTGATAAAACAGGAGACTTTGTATGGAATTTTGAAGCATTGTAGAAACTCTTGTGAGACAGGTGCAGTGCAGCTTATTCTGAATCCAGCTGGATGCAGGGGAATTTAGAAATAGCCCACATAATAGATTTGGGGTTGGTGTCTTGGTGGTTTTTTTAATCTTGCAAAGCAAGTATCTAATATTTTAGAATGTGTCTGGATATAAAACTTGTCTAAGAAAAACTGTGTAAAGCTTTGGTTTCTTCAGAGGCAAGCAGGAAAAAAATCGGGCTTTCTGTCTTTCACTGGCTCAGGACTGCATTTGCATTTGCTTTACTCTGGACTGTGTACATTGTGAGGAAAGTCTGATTTCAGTGGTAGTGATGATGAAGAAACCCTGCTCGTGCTTGGCCTTTTCAGGCTGGAGGGATGCATGGATGTGGAGCAGGGTAGGAAACTGGAAACAGCCACAGAGGCTGGTAAGTGTGCAGAATTGTCCCAGGTGATCAAAATCCACAGTGGTTGAAGGCTATGGGGGGATGCATCATTCCAATACTGTTTGCTTTTGATCTCTCCAGAAAGCCAAACAGTCAGTGTGTTGCTGGGTAAGGAAAGCTATCCAGGGTCACAGAACTGGATGGTGTCAAAATGAAGAACAAAGTTTTATTCTTTTGGCTCCTTGTTAGATCCTGCCACACGGCTCAGGAAGCAGAGTAGAGGGTTTCAACCCCGTGCATATGTGCAAAAGGACAAAAAAAAAAAAAAGCCCTTTCAGCTCTTTCTGGCAAACTGAGTGTTGGTTTATGCTTTCAGTAAGCAGAGCTCTCTCAGGTTTGCTGGTGGGACTTTCACACATCAGGAAATCAGAAAACTGGAGTGGTAATCAGCATGTCTGTTCTTGAATGGGGAATTTTCCCCAGAGCAAGTTGTGATGCACGCTCCCTGTGATCTGAATCTTATGGTTCAGACTTTCCATGAGCTGCTTCCAGCACTGTGTTTGCAGTGAACATACACACACCCAACTGCAAGGGTAGCAGCCACATCTTCCATGTTTCAGTCTCGGGGTAACTGGGGAGTTGGAATGGGCAGCACCTCAGAAGCCTGCTCCTGCTCTGGTGTTTAGGGGGGGGTGTCCTTGGTGCAGTGCAGTTAGGGCTGAGCTGGAAATTGAAGCTTTTAGCAGAGCTTTTGCTAGCACTTCACTGGCTCTAAGGTCTGCTGCAAACTTTCTGGTGTGTGGTCTTTGTAAACTAAATAGCCAGCTCAGCCTGTGCTGTGGGATTTCACCAGCAAGCAGCAGCAGTTCCAGGGCTTGAGTTGTCCATCCCCTTAAAGCAATGTACATAGCAATGGAGAACACCATGTGACTTCATGGACCTTATCCAGAGTTCTAAAGGAAAAATCTCTCTAAGAGTGTCCTGGCCTATATAAGCTGTATAGTTTTCCCAGACTTGGAAGAAAAGCTCTGGTACTTTCCCAAGTTCTGCCCTTTTCAGTTTGATGTTAAAAAAACCCCACATGTTGATTCTTGCTTTGCTTTTGTCTCTAAAATGGGAAATACATTAATTAAAAGAATAAAGTCTGCTTTTTCATGGCGGCAGGCAAAATCTTATCTGAGCCATCTGTTTTGATGGGAGGAAAGTAGAATGTGTACTTTTTCTTTCTTCTTGAATAATAGCATCTACTGATAGAGGTGGAGACAGGTAGGTGTGTGATTCCCCAGCAGCTAAAGGGGGTGTTGGGAAAATCCTTCCTTGGATGTGGGGGTGTTTTCTGAAGCTTCCCCCACCTCTGTTTGGAAGAGCACAGTGGAAGGAGGAGGAATGACTTTGCTTTTAAGGCATTCCTGTGGAGCTGGGGGCTGAATTCCCAGTGCTGGGACTGGCTGCCTCTGTGGTCTGCAGCGTGTGGCTCAGGGGATGTCTGTGCTGCACAATGGAGCTGACTCCAGGAGCTCTGTGTGGCCCTCCAGCACAGTGAGCACTGTGTGGGGGCATGACCCCAGAAAATGCAGCTGTGGCAGCTCAGCCCAGTGCTGCTGGGGCTGTGCTGCTCCCAGTTCTGGAGTCACTGGTGGTTGTGACTCGTTTGGGCATGCTCCTTTGCTGAACCCAGGCAGCACTGAGCTGCTCAGAAGCTAATGCAGCATTCACAAAACATTTTTTGGCCTGTCTGCCTGGCTTTGGATTTCATTTGTTTTGCACAAGCTCATCCCAGTCGCTCCATTGTCCCCGAGTTTGATTCCTCTGTGGTACTGGAGACAGCAAGAAGGAAAGCTTCATTTCAGCTGTTTTCTGGGGAAGAAAATAGTTCTGGTATCCCTTGGAGTTGAGCTGACCCCAGCTGCCTTCCAGGTCCTAACTGTGATCTTAGAGTAGCAGCAGAGCCTGCTCAGTCCCACACTGTTCAGGGGCTGCTCTGCAGCCTCATGCACAAAGCCACTTAACTCCTTGTTTCTGAGCAGCCCCACAGGGCTGGCATCTGCTCAGCTTTGTAAAGCACACTGAGGGCCATGAATGAAAGGAGCTGTATGTATTCCAAGCAGTTTTTGTTTATTTGCTCTATCCAGAATAGAGAAGAAAATAGCTCCGTGTCTGCAGCTTGAGAAACCTGCCTGTTGTGATGATTACAACAATATGAAAGGCAAACTGTTATGTGCCTAAGAAAGCACATTCTGTTGGTGGCTTTGATTTTGATGGGGTGTAGATGATGGGGGTAATGCTGGGCTGGTGCCTGCAGTACCCTTCCTCCTCAGAGATGCTAAGCAGGGCTCACATGCTTCCCCCCTGCATGTTACCAGCAGTTCAGCTGGTAGGTCTCCAGCCTAGTTTGGAGGTTTGAGTCAGGTCTGAAAACAAGCTAACTGCAGAAGTTAGCACACAGATAAGTTACTGCTTTTTGTCCAAAGGAACATCAGGCTGATACTTTCCTAGAGTCTTCTGGTTAATAGTCCTTGGAAGATAAAATCTATCCAGTCAGAGGGGATTTCATAAACTTCCTGTGAGCTTTCATAGTTGATCATCAAAAGGAATCACAAAAAATGCTGTCTTTATTTATCCATTTATTCATTTAGAAGTTCAAAGAGTGCAGTGTGCTATTGGTCGTGATCTTTCTCATGTGAACAAGGTGATATCATATTGGCTGCTCAGTCTTAAGCCCTTTTATTTTCCATTTTGAGTTTCAACTATAGAGCTCTTCTGCAGTGGGAGAAAAATCCAACCACCACCCATGTTCTGCTTCAGAAGCCAGCACTGCATTATTGAACATACCTGTTCTCATGTCCATTGCTTTGCTAAGAGATCCCCTTCCATTTATTAGTTCTGTAGAGCCAATTGAACAATAGAGGTGGATCCCAAGAGCATCTTCTTTGTCCCAATACCTGAATGCAAGTGTGGGAAGGGCTACCTTGACAGGAACTTCAAAAGTGCCTCTTTCAGGTGGGGATTTGGCTTAAAGGATTTGTATACCTATAATTTCTGTGCTCTGAGAAAGATTTTGCCCCTCTGTTAAAGTCAAAGCTTTGCAGCACTAGCTCAGATGCACACAAGATGTGATCCTCCAGGACTCTGAGTCCTGCTTGCACAGCAGTGCCAGGTGTGAGGGGTCTGTGTTTTCTATTGCCTGCTAGTCTCACGTGTAGTCTCTTGTGTCACGGGGTGTGTAGTGTGGAGGAGGGCAACAGAAATGTGTCCTCTGGTTTTACTGAAATGAAACAATAGTGAGCTGAGCCAAAAGGAGAGATGTCCCATTTGTGTAGGGTCAGAATTGCTGTGGTGTTTCAAGCAGCTCTTTGACATCTCTGCTGATAGGGCGAGTTCCCGCAGGAAGCCTGCTTGGCTCAGCTGCCCCTCTCGGGACATAAATCCACGCTTGGGGGGCTTATCTGCAGTAAAGAAAAAGATACAGGAAGAGACAAAGCCCTGTGAAGGGCAACGTTTTCTGCTTTGGTCCAGACAGGACAAATGGCCCAGCCTCGGGGCTTCCCCCTGCCCCAGATCTGGGGCCTTTCCTCCCCAGGCAGGCGGGGGCCACAGTGCAGGGGAGGGTGGGCACTGGGGCACAGATGGGATGCAGACAGGCCTGGCTCTGGGGGGTTGAGGAGCAGGAGGACTGACTTCCACGAGGCTCCTACCTTTTGGTTACCCCCGTGGCTTGGCTTGTGCCTTGGCCTGGTGCCATGTGCCCCAGTGAGCAGCTCTGGGATGTGCAGGGCTGGCTGAACTGGCTGCCTGGGCCCAGAGCCAGGCTGTGTGGCTGGCTTGGCTTCATGCTGCCTTCCTGGCTGTGCAGGCTGGAGGATGGGGGCTCCTGCCATCAATCACTCTAGCTATGGACAATTCTCAAACCATGAATTAGTTCCATGCTGTTCAGGTTTAAAGTTCTTTTATTAAGGAATTCTTCAGCTTATTGCTCAGCAGATTTTCAACCTCGCTGGTAAGTTTAGCATGGTTAGAGCACCAAAAGCATCTTAAAGCTTTAACTGCCAAATAAACTCTTTCAGTCTCCCTTTTCTGAAATACACCACGTTATTAAAGCACCACTTTGGTAAAATATTGTAGCACATGTTTGGCATATTTTTGAGTTCTTTTGAAGTCAGTATTTAAGTGCTTTGCTGAATCAGGGCCTAAAACAATAATAGCCACAAAGTTAAGCCACTATGTCTGAATGTTTGCAGGGGAATTTAATCTGTGTCAGCTTCTTGTCATGCCCCCCAGGTACAGGCATCCTTTTAGTTTCACTGAATCACTTAGCAACTTCTGCAGATTGCTGTCTTGCATCCAGTTGAGATGTCAGGGTGAGACCCCAGTGTGGCAGGCTTTCATTTGCAGCATGAGATCAAACTGCAATGGGATCTGGTGCCATAAAGGGATTGGCAGCATCTCAAAGAGTGCACAGCTATGATTAGTCATTTCCTATGTACATGCAGTATGTGTGTATATATACACACACTTTTTTTTTTCTGGGTTAGTGAAGTCAGTCCAGTGCTTCAAACATGATCCTCATTGGGCTATTAAGGGGGTCATGGAAATTTTTAATTCTCCTGCTACAACACAGACTTGTGGAAATACTGTGAGTAATGGATCTGATGGTGCAATGAGGGAGAATTAAGTTTGTGTCACTGAAGTTGGTGGAAGTTTTAACCCCTTGAGTGGAATGATGCTTTTGGGGTCAGAGCTGCTATGTTTGTGCCACTTGTGTTATTGCTGTGCTCTTGCACTCTTGTGTTGGAGTGTTAATAACAAAGGCCAGTGCCGTGGGCTTAATTCAAATAAATTAATGATGTTGTGGGACTCCTTCAAAGAGCATGGTGACTGCTGTCCTGAATGTGTCACCTGGCATTGCCTGGCAGTCACAATACACCCTGTGCAGAAGCACTGAGTGCTGGGCCTCTGAATAAAGCCCAAGGAGCACCCTTTTTGCAGCATATGCACTCTGAGCTGCTTTTCCCCTTATTTCCATACCTCTGCAAGTCACTGCCGGGTGGTGAGGAAGAGCTGCAGCCTCTGCCTCTCCCAGTGAGGTCAGCAGGAGCTGCAGGCACTTGCCTTGACACAGGATTGGGTTAAGGTGTGCTGTGTCAGCCTTGCTTTTTGCAGTTATGGCTCAAACAGATACGTCTGTTGAAGGCACTGGAAAGATGGTCAGTAACTGGTGTAGAATGACATGAAGAGAAATAAGGTGGTCTTCTGTGGGAAAGGGACAGAAGCCCTTCTGAAGGGCAGAAAGTTATTTGAGGAGGAGGAGGAAAAATCATAAATCCGTTTACAAGAGTATTTTTATGTGGAACTTAATTTTATTTAAAGAATGCAAAGGACAGTGTTACTGAAGTTCATTCAGTGATGAATTTCCAGAGACTTGTGCTGCTGTTGTGGGCAGCTCAAGTCTGTAGCTCACCTCTTTAAATCCCAAAGCTGATTATTATATTTTCACCTAGTGAAAGGGATACAGCGTCCCGAGTTGTTCAGGAGCAGATCCCATGTTTGTTTCCTCTGCTGCTGCCAATGGCCACCTGAACTGATTGAACATCAAGCAGTTGGGAGCCTGTTCATGAGGCTTAGAACAGAAATCTTCTTGTCTGAGGTCTTCTGTGGTAGTCACCTGCCTGAGACCAGAGCCTGGGCCATGGTTCTCTTGCTGTGATTTGTATCTGTGTATTTGTGCAAGCATAATGGATTTGTAATGACTTTATTTGGAGCTTTAAGCAGTGTGTGAGTGTGTATGGAATGCCAGGAGCATTTGCAGCTGTTTCTAGAGGCTGGCTTGCATGCTCCCCTCCAAGCCTTTCTGTACACACACGTGCTCACCTAGTGAAGTGCTGCAGAGCCTTGTGATAACCTCTGGAGTGGGACATGATGCAGGCACTTGGTACAAACTCTCAGGCTGCCAGCAACGAGTCTATGCAACACCTGAGACTGAGCAGCCATGTCACCTGTCCATTGATAATTCCCTGCCTCTGAGCATCGGGGTGAGGTGGTAAAACATCCCTTACTTGGGAGGACTGACCTGAAGACTCCCCAGTCGGTGAGATTGTCCAGCAGGAATGATTACTGAGAGCTGGACACAGAAAAGGCTGAGAATACTGATTTAATTTTAATGCAGGGGAGGAACATCCCAAGAGCACAAGAAGTGGCTGCTGGAGACCAGCCTGATGCAGTATGGCACGGCCAGCCTCGCAGCTCTGTGCCCACTAGAGGGACTGCTGCTGGTGCTGCTCCCTGCCCAAGGCACAGTCCTGCAGTCCCCTCAGTGCCTTTTCAGTGCCTTTGACTGAATCCTCTGAAGTCCCTTAAAGAAGAAATCTCCAAGCTATTTCTCCAAGTGTAAAACTTTGAGCAGGGTGTTATTTTTCCTGAGTTCAGGTGCTTTTGACTGAAATTCCTTACTAGGTTTTTCTTTGCTGTTACTTGAATTTATCAGCCCAGCCTTTCCTATATGACATTGCTGGGGATTAATCTAGACATTTTTGTCAAGGAAAAAATGTTACATGTTTTATGTTTGGATTAAGTTTTCTTTTGCAACCATGGTGCCAGTGAATATGGTAAATTAATCAGTTCTTGTGTTCCCAGACACCACTGAAATGGGTTTCTCCTTTAACTGGGAGATAGTGAGCCATGTAAAGCTGTATTTGGAAGTTCTCAGACTGACTGTGTCTTCTTCTGTTGTCGTTGGGTTATTTGTTTTGTCTTTTTTTGTTTTTCTTTCAATTTGTTTGTTTGAGTTGCACGTTCCTGACCAGCACATTTTTCTTCTTCATTCCAGAAACATGAAAGAACACAGGAGGTCCTGCCCGACCCTGATGAATACCTGTGCTAATTAAGGCCCTGGCTGGGTACTGTGAGAACTGCAAGGTAAGAGGCAGGTTTTCTTGGCACCTGCACGGTTGTATTTCAGCAAAGCCTGAATGCTTTCAGATACCAGCTTCACAACAAGTGACCCAAACAGCCTGCAGCTCTGAATGCAATACATCTATTTTGCTGCCCATCGTGGGCTGGGGGAGGGAAGAGAGAAGTTTGCTTGCTAAAGCTTTGAACTAAGAGTCAAAGTCCCGTGGTGGTTTTGTTTTTTTAGGGAAGTAATATCTTTCATTTCACCAATCGATTCCTGACCAAAGCTCAGCTGCCTGGGCTCGCTGGAGAGGGTTTGGAGGAGGGGTGGAATTCTTCAAAACCAGCTGATGAAAAGCCGTGCTGTTTGGTGGATGCCTCCCAGAACTGTTTAAATCTCTGTGTATGCGTGTGCTCAGAGAGAGAGAGATCTCCATGACAACTGGCCCGGCCAGCCCCTGTTCTCTGCGATCATTTGCGCTGGAACCAGTGCTGCGAGAGGTCATAGGAAGGAGTTGTGGGAAGCACAGCAGGTATTAGAGGCTGAACGACTGCTTTTCTGCTTGCCTCAGATAGTGAGACAGTTTTGTCTGGGAAATACAAATCTGAGAATGGAGTGGAAAGGGAAGTGCTCCAAATTTCAGGTAACAAAAATTGCCTTTTTAATGTTGTTTCCTCCTGTTTTAAATTTTGGTGGGCTTTTTTTTTTTTTTTTTTTTCTTCTTCCATGGTGTTTACTTCCAGACAAGCCTCTGAGCAAGCTTGGATTCCCGAGCTCTGGGGAATGATGTCATGCAGCAACAGTTGGATTCTATTAACTAGGGAAAGAGGAAACATCCTGCATTTTTGGGAGAAAAAGAAAAAAAGATGCTTTGTCTCTGTTGAATCTTGTGCAGAGGCTGCAAGAAGTAGTTTTTAAAAAAAAAATCTAACAAATGAATTCTCAGAAAATGTCATTTGGGACCTACACAGCACCTAACTAAACCACCCCTATGTGCAAGAAAAGAATGATGGAAGCATTACAGAATTCAGAAGGCATTTCTTTCTTCTTGGATTTTCCTATATTTACCTTTAATGAGAAAACAAATTGCACCCTAAGCAGCTTTAGAATCTCCATGAAGTTGTGAACCTTTAGCAGTTGTTTGGAGAATGTGCTGCTAAAGATTTTCTCCTGGGCTGGGCTCTGTCTCAGACTGCAGCTTATGAATAGATGATGCTGGCAGCATTGTTCTCAGTAAGGCTGTCAGGCCTGGACTGTGTTTTTCAGAGGTTTAAACCAGCCTTTGTGGGAGAGGGTGGTGGGAGAAGAAAGCAGAAAATGAGTAATTTCAGCATTTTGAAAGGAAGTTTTCCAGCAGTTTCCCCCCCCCTTCCCTCAGTGCTGTCTTCAACTCTCAGCTTTAGGGGAGCACGAGTAGCATTTGAGATGGGAAAATGCCTGAAGATGAACATCCAAAGGGCTTAGAAAATGGATATAATCCTTCATCCTTGCCCATCCCAAGAGCAGAGGGAGGTGATAACCAGGGGAGATGGTCCCTGCGAGCCCCTGGAGCAGCTGCTCTGCTCCCTCTGGCCGTGTCGGGCAGGCCGCAGAGCTCGCTGGACTCCGCGGGAGCTTTGTCATCTTCAAAGGGCTGCAGATCAGCCTCTGCCTGAGAATTTCTCAGCCTCTCTAGCGGTCTTTTGACTACAGGACCAGGCCACGGGCTCTGCACTTTCTTGCTTGAACTTTGCAAACAGAAGGGCTTTTGTATTCTCCCCAGACAATGCCAGGCGCTGCTGCCCGGCCTCAGGGTGGCTGGGAACACTGGAGAGCAGGGGGATGCTCATTGCTGCTTTCCCCAACATCAGCCCGGGGGGAAAAAGCAGGGGATGGAAACGGGATCCTCCTGTCCTGCCCCCCCTGCCGTTGTTGATGAGCGTGTGTGTGTTTGTGCAAACTGTTCCTCACTATTGGCTCAGCTTCAGCAAGTTCCAGGAAGACTTTAGGGGAAAAACAAGAGTTGTGGCTGTGATCTGCCAGTAGATCACCCAGGAGGGAGGAGCAGGCTGACCTGCAGCAGGCAATCTTTTCTGTTGTGTGCATGCAACTGACAGCTGTCACCTGAGAACTGATTCTCCCCTTGCTTTCTAGGCTTGACTAGCCTGATTCCATAAATAAAATTCTGCTGTTAGTGAATATCAGTTAATAACCCACTTAGGTGACTGGAATAAAACAAGAACTTCTCATCTTTGATGGCTGGGAGCAGTTTAATAAGAAATCTTGACTAGAAGTAAAGTATCTGTGGAGCTGGGGTGTTAATTCAAACCATCCCTCTCCTTAAGAAGGAACACTATGATGATCACCCAAGTTTAAGGCTCATTTGTGGGGAAAATGCTACTAGTCCCTGAAGTTTGAGGCAAAGATGATAATTTTCAAAGTCAGGGTCCCTGCTTTTAAGTGTTTGCATTTTACAGGTGGTCAGCTTGAAATTCCTGAGAGAACTTGCTGAGGTGTTGCAAATGGAGCACTCCAAAGGCAACAACAAACCATGATATAACAAGATAACTTACACTTGACACACTGTGGTTGGGTTATCACTTTGTAAGTGCTTTCATTTCTCTATCTTGGAGAGTTGTTTTATGCTGTTGTCCTGACATAAATCTCCTCGTTGGTCCCACGTGTCCACCTTGTTTCTGTCAGGGGCTGCATGCCCAAGTTCTGTCTGTGGATAGGCAGTGGCTCTGAGCTTTCCAGAGAGGTTCATGTGGGTTTTTGATGGGATTTGATGTGTCCTGTATCATTGCACTTGGAAGGAAACTGAAAAGACGTGGTAGAAATCTGTTTGTGTTCTCCTGTATTGCTGATCTAATGAGTAATTTCTCTGAGTTGTGTTTAAATTGCTTGTTTTATCTTGCATAAAATGATGTTTTATATAAGTGCTGGTACATCCCCTAGCCATAGGTTGACAGGTTTCCCTGTTATCTGTTGCAGTGAGCTGCAGGTTACTTCTCTGTGACATACTTTATTACTTGGAAATACACTGGTTGGTTTCTCAATGAGCTGAGGTTGTTTAGAAGCCTAGGACTGACAGTGTCATTCAGTACCTGTTTCTGCTCTTACTCCTTCCATCACAGCTCCAGTCTCTTCCATTTTTCCCTGTAGCCAGAGTCTGAGAGACACTGGCAAAAAGCTGTTGTCCATTGCTGCTCTTTTCTGTGGCAGTCAGGTGATCTTCAGAGCACCTGGTGTGACTGCTGTGGACCATTGGTGACCATGAGAGCTGTATTCTCCAGCTGTGCCCTTCACAGTAGATGGAATTCCTGGAAAACAACAGTGCTGCTCACTCAGAAGAGCTCAAATCTTGCCTTGTTTTCTGGAATTAAGATGCACTTAGGGAAGTACGAAGGACTAGCTCTCATAGTTTCCTCTCACATGCTGTTTTCTGGTCAGGGTGACTCTGAGTGACTTTCTAAGGTGTGATGTGACACGAGCAGCTCACACTGGACAAGACTGTGGCTACTTCTAATGACAGCAACAACCTTGGAAGGATTGCCCTGTCATCCTCTGCAGTGCAGCCTGTCATTAGTGCTCATCAGTCATCTCTGGTCTGCCTTTGCATTTTTGACCCAGTTGCTTTGCTGAACTTAATACAGTTGCTAACATGACACAAAGCAGACTCTTGGCACTGCCTTGATCACAGAGCACGGGGAGATCTGGCAACCTTCACACAAATCTGTTATAATTAAAGCTTCCGCTCTGGGATTTCAACTCCTCCTTTCTCTTAAAAGCCTGAGAGGCTTTTAAAAATATTTTGCAGGCTGAAAACGAACCTACTGCTGGTGGAGACAAAGTGGCCTGACAGTACTGGCTACAGCAGACCTGAAAGAAGCAGGTGCTGCTCTTGTTTCTTCATCAGGCTTTGCAAACATCCTTCCCCTCAGGTGCTTTTTGAACAGAGCCTCCCAGTTGTTCCTCACGACCACAGAGTTGTCCATGTGACAGCAACAAAGTCTTCTAGGCAATTAGAGGAGAGTTTTGCAGTTGCCTTTCCTCCAGTGCTTGCTCTTATTCTGAGTTCAAGCCCCATGTGGCAGCAATCCCCTCTGCCCACTTGGAGCCCAGCTGGTGTGTGTGCAAGGCGCTGTTCAAAGGGGTCTTTGCTTCCCCATCCTGTCAGAGGCAGTTCTCCCACCTCAGGCCCTTTTCCCCCATCCTATTGCAGCTTGATGACAAGATGATGAATCAGAAGCTACAAGCTCTGCCAATGGCAACAGCACAATTTGGCATCCCCTGTGCTGCTGGCATCCAAAAGACACAAGCCATCAAATTATCTGTGCTCCTGGTCCAGCTTAGCCTGGTGCTTTATGACCAGAACATGCCCCCCCCTCTTTAACACACACTTGACAGTTAAAAAGCATCCCTCAGCATTTCCCATCTTATGGAGAGCTGGACAACTTTAACAGTAGAAAACCTGCTGCCTGCAATGCTCTTGCATCCCTTCCTGGTAGAGAGCAAAAGGCAGCTGGAGAGCTGCAGCAGCACAGAAATATTTGCAGCTGCACAGTTCACATTCCCATGTTTCAGTCTCTCACAGGCCCCTGCAGACCTTCTGTTATTGGCTTTTAAGGGAGGATGGCTGACAGCAGGTTACTCTGAATGGCATATTCCAGAGAGAGCTGTCTTATGACTGAGCTGTCACGAGTGGCAAGCCAAGAAAGTCTTGTCTGAAGTGAAAAAGAAAAATCTCTGATGGACAACACAATCCTGTTTATCCGAAAGATTTGTAGGGGTCAAAACCATCTTCATACCACTTTGCTGTCAACATGTTCAAACCTGTGCAGGGGGAGATGAGAAGCTGAGCAGCTCAGCCTGTTTTGTTCTTCCCTAGCAGATCCCAGGAGAGCTCCCTGGAAGTTTCTGGCAGTTGTTGCGGGGAAGAAGGGGACATTGCAACTCACTCTTCAGAAACCTGCCTAAAAAATAACTTCAAGTGACTCATTGTGCTGTTGGGTTTTGGAGAAGAGTCAAGCTGATTTCAGAGGGAAGAGTGGGGGTGAAAAAAACTCCCAACAAAACACTTTTGGACGGTGAATGTGCTTTGTCATCAGCTGATGCTCTGGCTCATTGGCTGCATTTCACCACTGTACTGACCCTGCCACACGTGCCTGGGGCAGCAGATGGGCTTCTGGGAATGGGTGAGGACCTAAGAGCAAACACTGATGTTTCAGGCTCTTTTGTTAGCATCAGGACACCACAGCAGGTTGCAGGCTGAGGTCTCGCCTCAGGACGTGCACATCTGTCTGGCCACCCCTGCTGTTTCCCCTTGGGCAGCTGAATCCCAGCTCTTTCACTGATCTGGGGCTTTGGTGGAGAAGGAGAGAGTTCTGACCTTGGAGCTGTGTAAGAGGATTCATTTAGGTCACAGAGCTTATGCCATGACCCTAATGTCACTGGCTTTCATGGCACTGTTCCCTCTGGCCCTGCTTGGGGTGCTGTGGGGGGTAGGAGTGACAAAGGTGAAAGCAGAGTGGCAGGGCAAGGATGCTGCAGGGGGTGGAGGGAGTGTGTGTTCCCCAGCACAGGGGGGTGATGGGGTGAGCAGCTGGGCAGGAACACTGTTTTTTCTTGAGACAGGCCAGAGCTGCTGTCAAGGCACAGAGGAGGTGGCTCCAAAACGTGCAGAGCTGAAGTCCTTACAGATCTTGTCTTTAGCCAGGAGCTGCCTCTACCCTTCTCCTCACTTTGGGAACCATGGAGACTCTGGAAAGGGTAGCAATGAGAGGGAGGCCTTCTCACTTTCTATCCAGCAGTTGAGCCCAGGTTCCTTTTTCAACAGAAGTCTCCCTGGAAATGACATTTGTTCAGGGTAAGGGCTGGGTGAAGGCAGAGGTTGAACATTATTACATTTAGAAATGCTCACTTCACATTATAATCTCTGTGCCAGACCTGGTGCTTAGTATAATATACTGTGAAATCTGCTCTTTGCCTTCAGGTCTGCTTTCTTCTCCAGGGGAGACATTATCCTCTCTTCTGCTGGGACACACTGAGAGAGAAGGTCCCTGCTGTGTTTATTCACTCTTGGCTGAAATGCATGGGCAGTAGAAAATACATGTAAATGTGACTGGGTGCTCTGCATTACAATAACTCAGAATGATTGCTGGGCATTTCTGATCACCTGGAAGAACTGGATGTCCCACAGGCAGCCTGAGGTTGCCAGCTGCAGCACCTTGGTGGCAGGTGCCAGTGCAGTGCCTGTGGTATTGATGGCTCTGATAAGGTGGGTGTATCTAACTGTTCTAACACTAGGGCCAGGCCCTCAGTTTCAGGAAGATGAAGCTGCTGGGGTGCTGCTAAAGGATCCCATGGTTGGTTTTTTTTCTGGAAAATCTATGCCACTTAATGCTGTGGATAGTGCAGAGGGATTGCTAAGTGGCTGTTTACCTGAAGATTTCAGGTGTTGGGCAGTGGTTGCTCTGGTTAGGCTGTGCAATGTCCTGAAATCTGAAAAATGGCCATTTTCCTCTTCACCTCAGTAAAATCTCCATCTGCAAAAGCAGGCTGCATTAGGTGAATCTTTAGTGTTGAATTGTATCTGGTGTGTCATGGAATTGCTGGTGAGATGCCTACAGTAGCAGTGTGTGTGGGTTTACATTCTTCTGAATGCTGGCATCACAAGTGCTCCCTGGGGACAGACTCCAGCACCAGCTCTCAGAAGGCTGAGTTCCTGCAGCCTGTGCTGGTGCCAAATGATACACTGACATGGAAGTATTAAAATATTTATTATTTTAGAAAGATTTGTCAGGAGAAACCTGTGGCTTGCAGTGAGGCAACAGTCAGCTGCTCCTGAGTCTGGGTAGAACAGGGAGAAATCCCCCAGCAAATCCCCTGCTGGCCCTGGTCAGGAAAGCATCTGGGTGAGAAGACAAAATTATTCTCCCTGCTTTGTTACTGCCCTGTTCTGCTCTCTGTGAATCAGCCAGCTAGGACTGGGAGTCCTCTGGGATTCCTCTGCACGGGACTGAACCAGTGATGAATTAATGTTTTTTTTCCCCATTTGTTAAGAAGCTTTATTAATTGTTTCAGTGACTAAGGAAACTCTGAAGGTGACACTGAAGTTTTGGGGAATGGAGAAGCATTAGTGCCCTATGGCAGGGCAGGCTTGGGCACCCTTGAATCAAATGGGCATTTTCTGTAGTGGTCTGGAGAGTCAGACAGGCCTGTTGGCCAGGCTTGGGCCTGTGGGGTAAGCAGACTTGTTCTGTTGCACTTATCAAAACAAACAAACAAAACAAACAAAAAGAAGCAAAAAACTGAGAAGAAAAAAAAGGCACAGCAGTATTTTCTTGAATTGATCTCCCTTTGGAATTCCTCATTGAACACTACAAGGTGAAGCAATCTTCAGCTGTTTGTCACCTGGAGATTAGCTTTTGATATATTATATGCCAGATCACATACATAAAATGAGGAAAAGAAGCATAAAACTATAGACACAGATCTCTTTCTATCACAAATGTATTAATCTTGAAGTCTTAACAAGATTTCTATTATAACCATTTGCCTTTCTTGTGCAGGGATGGTAAAAGCAAGGAAATACCAGTGGAATAAAGTAGATATGTCACATAAGAAAGCGAGGAGGGCTCCAGAGCTTTGTGCAGTGTAACTTGATTTCTTTTCCCAGGTAGAATCTGATTTGCTCACAAGCATTTGGTCCTTTTCTACAGGGAACTGCCACCAGGATGCAGTTTTCCTAATACTGGCAGGTACTGGAGTTTTTTCCCAGTGCAGTGCTAGACCCCAGGGCTCTGTGGCAGAAGGTCTGAGGTTGGGTGCTGGTGCTGCACACCATGGTGTGCTGGTGTAGCACAAGCTGTGTGAATTGCTGTCACCTCAGCTTCCCCTATGGGTCAGGCTCCAAGGAGTGAAACTCTCACCAGGGTGGTTTTTTTCTCCAAAACAGTAGAAGCTTTTGTCTGGGAGATGCTAGTTTTGCCCAAGAGAGTAAAAACAAATCTATGCATTTTGATTTTGAAGAGCCACTAATTATTTTTTGATTAAAAGGAATGTTGGTGAGTCAATCATGTCCATTTGCTCATTATTTTCTCCAAATCCTTTGATAGGGAACCCCCAAACCAGGGATAAAAACTGTCAGCTTTGATGCAATTTTTGGTGCAGTCTCTCTCCAGAGATGTTGTTTTAAGACACTAAGTAAAACTAGAGATAAATGCTGCACTTGAAACTGGTCACACTGCCCAGTGTTGTTGGATCCCAGTTTAACTCGAATGTCAGAGGGTGGTGACTCCCTAAAGGGCCTGGGGAGGCTCCTGAGGCAGCTCCCAAAAGTTAACAGGTGTTCAGTCTCTGCACAGACACTGGTGGGAGAGAGGCAGAGCTCAGCTGGGGGCATCTCACACCCCCCTACTCTGGTACTAACAGGACCTTCCTGATGCCTTTCCAGTTGAAACACTTGAAGCTGTGTGTATGCAGTAGGATTCCTTTTCTTGTACTCGTGTGGCACATAACTGGACTCCCTTCTTTGTATCTCTGAGCTGTTGGATTCCACAGCATTATCCCTGTATGGATGATCCTGGTTGAGAAGTCCCCTAATCTCCATTGGACTTGACAGGGAGAAATATTAGGGATACGGTTTTGAAACCGAAAAGTGAAGCACTATAATAAATTGTGGCTCTCTGGTTGAACATGAGGATAAAATTCATTCCAGACCCTGTGTTTGAATGGAACAGTTTATGAATGGAAGCACAAGCCCTGGATTGTATTTCAGCGTTAGTCTCTGGTTTGGAATTGTGCTATTTCCAACTTAGACAAGGGTATGTATTTTATAAGCTTGCTTTCTTCCACTGTTCAGATTGCTCAAATATAAAATCTCTTGTGCTGGAGCTGGCTGTGGAGTAGATGCTACAGGAAAAATTCTTCCTTTTATGAAAGTATCAGGTTAGTTGTCTGTAGATTAGGTATTGAAAAGAGCTTTATATTTGGACAAAGGATAACTGTCTAATGCTCAGAGGTATCACAGTCATATTTGTGCTTTACCTCCACTTCTCATTATCCAATGCCTTGTTTTATGATCATCACCTCTGCTTTGTGGTGGCCTCATCATCTCTGTCACCTGCCAGAGGGGGAGAGCTCTGCTAGGTGACATCATAGCCCTGTGCCTCTCTTACTGTCATCAGAAATTTGGGGAAAACCACTAGCTATAGTAAATGTGAATTAGTGTTGATTGTATTCAAACGCACAAGCTGGAAGACCATAATGTTGTAGTCATTAAAGAAGCAAACAAATTAAAACATGCTTAAGTAGCATGTATTAGATAATTAGAGACTTCAGTCCAAGACTCCTAAACTTTCTAGCCCCTGTTGCACAGAAACAGCAGCTGAGCAATGGATGTTTAAAAATGGAGGAGCCAAAACCTCCTGTCAGTTAACATACTGTGGTTTCCCCACTGCTTACAGCCATTTAGTTTTAAGCCTCTCAGATGGATTATGTTATTATGTTGACAGAAACAAAAATGAGATGCAAAAAGAAAAGCTTTTAGGGAAAAAGTCTGAGGTGTGATTTTTGCATCTGTTAACTGGAAGCTTCAACTTTTAGTCATTCTTTCTCATTGTGACATTTAAAAACACCAGGCTCCTACAGCTTTTGCTGAGAAAGGATCTATTTTTCTGCCTTCATTCTTGCTGGTTTTGCTGCCTCATAGTTTTAGCAGCTAGAAATGGCAGGGTTTTTTTTTTCCTTGTGCTAATAAGAAAATTTTAAGTGTGTGTGGAGCTGATATGGGAAAGATTGCAGTGGCCCTTAGCCTGAAGTCCAGAAGCCTGAGCTCCTTTTGATGTGTGGTAGAAGCAACAGGGACCCTTAATCATTCAGGCAAAGCTCTGTTGACTTGAGGAATACAAGTCCTTGAGGATTCAGTGTGTTGTATTTTGTGAGCACACTACTGTCAGACAGACAGCTGTTGAAACACCTTTCCTACTTCAAACTACTATTGCTCACAGAAAAAAAAAATAGAAATGCTGCTTCAAATTTTCAGTTTACTGAGCAAGGAGGATAAAATATTTGGGCTTTGAGTAAGCTCATTTCACTGAGCTTTTGGGCTGACAGTTTTATCAGTAGGGACAATTCTGTACATTAAAAATGAAGTTGTTGCCAGCTCTCTGGGCATGGTGGTTTTCTGTAATCCTGGCCAAGTCCTTTCCCCATCTTCATGTCCCTGTAGCTGTTGATTTCTGAAACACAAACCTATAATCTTAAACTCAACAGCTGGTTACAGAGGCAAGATGCCTTCTGTACAGCCCATTTTACAGGACAAGAGTGTTTCTAATTTAGTCTTTTTTCTCCTTAGACAGCTGAGTGACTGGCTAAGTCAGCAGTAGTACCAGGAGGTGGAGGTTTTGCAGCATGCAGTGCTGGGTAAAATAAATCAACAATCAAAAGTTGATAAACTTATCTGGGTTTACAAGTAACAGTTGAAGCTCTTGACTAAATTAGAACTGGGTAAACACTTTTTACCTTGGTTTAGCCTTGACCTTACCTCTAGTTTCTCAGACAGATTACTGTGTTACCCTGTGTGATGCATGGACATCAAAGCACTCCTGTTGTCTAACAGCACAAGGTGCAGTGGGGCTCAGCCAAGACAGGGTAGCTTGGGAAGAAAAGATTTAGCTGTCAAACAGCTTTTCATTTCTTCCATGAGAGGAAGAAAAGTTGTTATTGAAAGAGATGTGCTTCTCCTCAGTACCTTGCTGATTGTTTGGAAATATTTCTGTAATGGATTTCAAGAGATACTGAGGTAATCCTCATGTGGCTTTTTGGCTCTGGTTTTGTTGGGCATTCACTTATGGGGTTACTCTGAAAGGTGCTGTATTGAGTGACATAGACTTGAGGCCTCCTTCTATTTTCTTGTAAGAAGTTTGATTCCTTCCTGACACCCAAAAGCATCATTCTGTGAAGCAGAAGAGAAAAATACCTCTTGAGAAACATGAAGCTCAGCAGATGCTCCCTCAAAGGTACCTGTGCACAGGTGTTTGAGGCCTACCTGCCTTAATACCTTGGCACTCAGTGCACTGCCTGCTTAAAGCAGAGAACACCCAGCTCCTAGCAGCTGTGGTTTGCCTTTTCAAAAGCAATTGCATGGTTCTCACAGTTGTATGATGCTGGCTGTCAGTGGTACTTCAGCTCCTGAGAACACAAACCATTGCTGGGCATGAGAACAGGACTTTGGCTCAGTGTCTGCAGGGTGTGAAGGTAGTGTTTGGTGGTGACCTGAACAGTGGTGGCTGGTGAAAGTCTTTTCTTTCAGAAAGAGAACAACAGATGCCATGCATCAAACTAAATGAGCAGAGAGGAAATGAAAGCAGGAATAGTGAGAGGTTGGAAGGAGTAGGAATCAGCTCTCAGGTAGCACTGAAACCAGTGTTCAGTCTAGTGCTTGTGGAGCACTGTGAAGTACACAAAATGCATGAGAAACTACTGTCTCTTCCCTAAAAAAGTTAAATGTAGGGAAAAGACAAAATTATTAATCTGAGCATAGTAATACAGCAGATGTGGGGTACATCATTGTGCATTAAATCTTCTTTAGTTGTAGAATTAAGTGTTGTTCTGTCATGTAAGAGTATAGCCATAGTTAGCATGTGAAAGAACTTGCTGTCAACAGTCTGTTCAGTTTCAGCTACATTATTCATAAGACTCAGGCCTCCCTCCAGCTGTTTCCAAATTGCAAGACTTTCTTTCAGTTTATAAATGCTATTTTCCCATTGTTCGTGCCCACAGCTATTTTCCATACCCAAATATCCATGCCTGCAAGAAAAGCAATCCTGACCCTATCAAAGAAGCCCTGTGAAGTGATCCCTCAAGTTGAAAGTCTGCAGTGGCACAGCACTGGAGTTGCCATCTGCAGAGCCTCAGCAGCTGGTATTTCTCTGTGTACTGGGTGTGGATACTGGGCACAGAGCAGAGTATGAACGGGGTGTGGTTGCAAGCAAAGGGGTCTTATTTTTGGTGTTCTGGCTTCAGCTTCCTCATTAAAAAAGAAAGGTCCCAAACTTGCCTCTGTGAGAACTGAATGGAGCAGTTGCTTGGCATTTTGATGGCATTGCTGCAGTATGAGACACACTTGCCATTCACAGAAACTTTAATAGGCTTTTGAATAGGCAGACTGACCAGAAGATGGTTAAGAAAATGCAGCTGTCTGAAAGGGCAGAGATAGTGCCTTGAACCTGTGCCATCAAATTAAGCAGCAACTGGGGAAAAAAAAGCCCTCAGACTTCAAATTGTCTTCACACACATGTTTTCCTTTAGAGCCTCACCTGGAGTGAAGCTGCTGTGAGGATTCAGCTCAAGGGAATTTCAAGTTTTTCACACATTTAGACTTCTAAGGATGAGAAAAAAGGATCCCTAGCATGACTCTTGTATGTGGATGTCCCACTGTTCATTCTTCCTTCAGGTTAAACAGGAAAAGGTATGTTTGGGGAAAATGAAGTTTATCCCAGATAAATGAAGTTTATCCCAGATAAACTTCATTTAAATTATCACAGATACCAGGCACACAGCAGGAAAGAGCTGAGGTTATTCATTTGTGAAAGTGTGGGCATTTATGATCTGTGGGGACCTGTGAATCCTGGTGCATTTATAAAGTCAAATTTCCATGCAAATTACCAGTTAAAATACCTCAGCCCCAAATCACTGAGTCATAAGACATTTGAAGTGTGTTCACCATCACCTAAATCCTTACCTTTTGGAGTAGCAAAGGCCTTTACTCTATTCTAGCAGGATGAAGTCTGCTGTTAGTCAGCTTTTGCCCACTGTGCACTAGGCTGAGGCACAGTTCTATCTGCCTCTTCAGACAAATCACATTCCTGGCATCATCAAAACTTTCACAGCTATTTACCTACCTTTTGGAGACATAAACCTGAGTTTTGAATGATCTGTGGCCAAGTTTGTGGTATCAACTGGAAACCATGTGGAATTTGGTAATGCTGACTTCATGCCAGATGAAACCCATTCATTTCTGTCTTGAATGTTTAGATTTGTTTGTTAATCAAGCCCAGGAAAAAATATGTTCACATCAACCTGAAACCCAAGAGTTTTCACGTAATAGATTTTATAGTCCTCAAAGGCCATCTTTGTTTTATGATGATGGAATTTTTAATAAGCAAGCATTATTTATACTCTCTGTATATACTTTATTCCAGTTAATTTACTCGCTGGAAGTTTTGTTTGTCAAGTGTTTTACCACCCTGTGTGTGCAGTATTGTGCCTCTATAATTGTGCATAACTGCACCTATGGATCTACAGTAATTTGTCTGTATCTGCATATGTTCAGTTCTCTGCTTGCTGGCACTGGGAGGATCAGTGTGCATGCAGGAGAGCTGGAGGAGGAACAGAGAAGGTGCAGGAGACAGGAACAAAGTCTGGGGTATGATTTTATTGCTCGTATAACCCTCTGTGAACCCTCCCAGAGCAGTGTCTGAACCCAGTGTTTAGCTGACAAGGTATAAACAGCCTGGGAAAGAAGAGTGGCTCTTTCCCCAGGTGAGCTCTGTGTTATGACTGATCCTACCAACACCAGCTGGGATGGTTTTGTTTGTTGGTGAGTTGTGTTGGGAGTAGACAGGTGCATTTCTGAAGTTCAGATGGATACAGAGTTATTTTTCCATAGCAATCACACTGTGAAAAAGACAATAAAAATATTCTGGTAGAGGGAGCAGATCCAGATGAGATCTCTGCTGCGTTCATCATCTTAAACCCCAAAGAAAAGGAAGAAGAATGTTCAGTGCCAGGGTGCCCAACGCTGCCATTCCAAAGTTTGCTCAAATATGGACCTCTGGGAGATGGGGAAAGTTTGAGTCAGACTTTGCTGCAGGCTCATTCAGTTTTGGAGTGAGAGAGAGAGCACATGTGTTCAGATAATAGATCTCACACCCTGTCCTCGTCTTGAAGAAGATATTTTCACATGGGTGCTGCACCACATTTACTGTGTGTGGAATGCTCCCTGCTTGGCAAGAGACCAAAACATTCCCTGCAAGGGAGAAGGAAGGGGCTGAAACTCAATCTGAGCTGAGTGTTAATCTGTGTCCCTCAGGCTTCTCCTGTGGCCATTTCTGTGTTGCAAGGGCAACGCTGGATCTGCCTTTTCAATGAGATCACTGCAAAATCAAATTGCTATTAAATTAGATTTTACTAACAGTTTTGAGTTGAGTTAAAGTAGGAACATCAGTGCTAAAACTTTGGGTAGAAACACTGCTGCTGGGGTGATGTCCAAATGCTGTCTGGATGAAATGAACAATTTCACACAGATATTCCAAGTTCATGTTCCAAGTTTCAATACTGTGAATTGAATAGCACCTTGTGGCACCACAGCTAATCTGGAAACAAGGAAGGGGACCCTATTCCTGACTTCACTGGCTACTTGTTCTTCCCACTTGTATCCAGCTGAATGCAAGGACTGGGGCTCATGCTTTTTTCTTGCCCCTGAGGCTAAGGACTCTCTGCCCTCGCTGGTGTTGGAGCTGCAGTGCAAGCAGGGGAGTGATGAATGAAACAGTTAAGTCTCTAACACTGCTCTGCATCAGGTTTACTCCTGCTCTGTGCATTGTGTAGAAAGATTGTTCCCTCAGCAGAACTAGCCAGCACAGTGGGGCTATTCAGGCCTGCATCTGGGAAGATATTTAGTGCCTTCATTTATGGAATTCCTATCATAGAAGTGTAAGTTTTTTGGAGCAGTGGCTGGTCTCTCGAGAGGGCTCTAACGTGTCATGTAGGCAGCAGTATGTAAATCTTTTTCATAAAAGGAAAGAGGAGAAGCTCTTTCAAGTCATCAGATACCACCTCAGAGCTTGGAAAGGTTTAAAAGATATACAATCTCATTCATGGTTTGCCTGTGGCTTTGTTTTTGTTTTGCATCTAAAATCTTCTCATCCCCTTCTGCTGCTCTGGATGCAGTGTCCCCAGCCCAGAGCTGCCTTGGCTGCCGCTGCTGCCCGGCCTCTGGCTCTGCTGGGAGCAGCTGCTGGCCCAGGGAACCCCAACAGAAACCCTCTGTCCACACTGCTTCCGTGGGTGGCTGTGGGGGTGTTTCACTGCCTCCTACCAGGACTGTTCAAACAGGTTTGAGTGTTTCCAGTGGTTGGAGGCCAGATGAAAGGAGATTTCCAGCACTTGTGTAGTGGCAGCTTTGTTGAAGCTTTCCTTTCTGCAGATGGCAAAGGCTGGCAGTGAGGGAGCTGAACTCTCCTGCCTTGAGAAGCTCCTCTTCTGATGACCCCCAGGGGCTGAGCAGGAGCTGGGAAGGTAACTCTGACTCACCAGCCACAATCCAGCTTGTAGCCATTGGGAACCAGAGCTGTTCTGGCTCTGGATGTAACTGACCACGGGACCACTTGGCAATAGATTCAGTTCTTTATCATTGAGCTCCTCTCTCCTCTTAAGAAACAGCAGCTCCTCTATTGCATCTCCTTGGTGTTTTTCACATTCGTGAAACGCAACTCTTGACATTCCTCTTGTTTCTTCTAATGGCTTGTCAGTGTTGATTCACACTTTCCTTTTTGTTGCAGTGTGGAAGAGCGAAATTCCAGCAAGGCTGACTTAGTGTCTCTGGCTGGAGAGCAGGGTACCGGGATCGCCTGTCTCCAGAGCCTGAAGCGGGAACTGCAGGCATTGTTCTGAGACCCCGGCTGAGTTGCCAAAGAATGGAGCGATGCTTCTGCCAGACAGTCACCGCACAAGTGCCAGACATTCCTCCCCTCCTTGACTCTCGAGTGCGTGTGTCTGAGGAGGAGAAAACCCCCAGGCAGCAGGGGACCGAAAGGCTGCTCTCCCCGGGATGCTCCGGGGCGTGTGGGGTAGTGTCTGACTGTGGGGGGAGCTGAGTGCTCAGGAGGCTTCTCCCTGATTTTCTGTGAGTAGTGTCGTTAGGGACTGACAGGGTGTGAGGTAAAGCCAAGAGAAACAGGAGAAGATAGTCCAGGCCCTGCAGAAGTTGGGGCTCCCTGGCAGAGGTGATGCTGTCTGCAAACTACTAAACCCAGCTGCACTGGTTAATGATTTGTACTTTTAATTGAAACCATTGTGCACTACTATAGCCCTGCCTTGTGGGAGCTGCTGGTGCAATAAATCTTGACTTTTTTTCCATATTAGAAAGCTGTGTTCTTTGGGGACTTGAAAAAGTCTCAGGCTTTTCTTGCCCCCCCTTTTCTGTTGCTATAGTTACTATAATTTTTATTAACAAAGGCAGTAAGAAGTAGTTTGCTCTCTTGCTTTATGCTGTTGTGAATCTGGTATAGCTGCCAACATTATCCCTGCCTTTTCCCCTCCCACCCCTCTCTAGAGTCAATCCTCTAGAGAAAATTCACAAGTCTGGGAACTGCTGGTCTCCTGCAGTCACTACAGGGCTGTATGTGCCTGCGGGAGGCTTCTACCCCTCAATTAGGGACTCAAAAGACTTGAGTTTGGGTTTGTGTGTCGAATGAGCAGCTCCCCTGACTTTGGACACTTCCCACACTCAGGACTTGCATCTGCTTTGCAGGACAGCAGGAGTTCCTGTATCTTTCAGTGAGGTCTCCCATCAGGTTACCATGATGTTGCAGATCCGTTTCTATTGGAGTGTCTTTGTGAAAATGCGAAGTTTGTTCTATGAGGAAAATGTTAACAGTGGAATGAAAATGTCCCTGAGTGTGGGGAAGGATGGGCTGATTTCTCTGGGGTCCACAGAGTGTGTTCCCAGCGTGGAGGAGAAGAAAGGGGGAATGTTTCTCTCCCCTCCTTGTGTTATTATTTGCTTTTTTTTTTTCCTTCCAAAAATCTCTTCCTTTTTCCCTCTTGTGTTTTTCTGACACAGTATGTTAGCTGTCCTCCATCTGTCAGTCACCTTCTGTCAGTCTTCAACTCTTCTGATGTCAAAGCAGTCACCAAGAGGTTCATAAGCACAAAGGGAATCTGAACTGGAGGAGCACTGTGCACAAACCTCACTGTGCTCATCTCCCCAGGAGATGCTGCATTTCAGGAAGGCATCCACAGGAGTCAGGGGAGGGTGGAATCTGGTGAGGAGTGGCTCATCTCTGTTACTGATGTGCTTGCTGTTGGGTGGCATCAGCACGTCTGGGCCCCTCCAGGTTTCTGGAGAATCTGGACTTGCTAAAACTCCTGGCTCATGAGTAGAACAGTGATATTTGGTGAGATCAAACCATAGATTTCTGAAGTAGAGTAGGGAAAATAGGAGCAGCTCTGGAATAATGAGCCCCTCAACCAGATGCCAGAATGTGGGAAATGGGGTTTATTCTCTGATGCTGAATTTGAGGATCTCCTCTCTAAGTGGGTTTCCTAAGACTGCAAAAGAAATCTGTTGGAGCTCCTGCATCCTGCAGATGTTGCTTTAAGTGCAAGAATGTAATTTCTAAATGTAAACAGATACCTCTCCTGAACCTTTCTTATACAAATCCTTGAAACAAACAACAGACTTGCTTGCCATCCCACTTACTGCTGCTAATGCCTGGGTCCTGGGTCACTTCTGGATGTACTTTGGATACAGGGGAATTAAGATCTTCTCTGGGCCTTTCTACAGATTCTCTGGGTAACTGCCAAGAGCAAAAGAGCCAGACCCAAGGTTGTTCTCATCTTTGTACAAGCCAAGACAGTTTTGGCTAATATTTTTCTACTTACATCCATGAAGTCTCCAGCCAGTTCCTCATCCTCCCAGGATTCTTTTATTTCATCATACTGAGACAGTCCATCCAAATGAATAGCTGCTTCACTAGAAGCATTAGCATTGGCAGCTTATGCATCATGAGGGGACCTGCTTCTTGGAGATCCTGACTCAGAACAGTAACACAATTACTAGGCCACAATGATCTAAACAGAAGGATATTCATAGTAACACCACATATCAGTTCTTAACCTCACTGAGGCACTGCGATCAAAGATCTACTGTTGCTTGAGACTGCAAACAGCAGTTTGTGACAATGTCAACTTGCTTTTTGCTTATTCTGAAGAGCTTTGTTTTCTTTTACTGCATGGGATTAGAGGGAAATCAGTGACTTTGTACAGAACAGCATCAGGAGGTGCCATCAGTTACATCTGCTGCAGACCCCTAATTTTCAGTCCTCCTGACACTCATGAAACATGCTAAGAGAAGTCTCATGGCCTTCTAGAAATATAGTGCTGTGAGCTGCAGTGGCCAAGCTGGCCATTTAAACCCTTTGAGCATCATGCTTTTCTCTGTGGCACTGCTTCCTATGTTGTCACAGAAAAGTTGCAAACTACAAGGCCATTTCAAGGGTTTTCTTGCTTTGCCAGTGTCAACTTCTCTGCTGTCTCTCAGGATTTGGAAGCGGAAGCACAATGGTCTGTTTGCACTGGCAGTGGGAAGCCAAGTTACTCTTGCAGCTGACTGCCTGCTCGGAGATAAATCCTTGGTTATATTCTTACTCCTAAGCATGCCCTTATACAAGGTCATCTGGAAAGTGCTACCTATCCTAAATGTGTGCTAAGAAATTTGCATCAGAGTTCATGTGGAGTATATAGGATGCTGTAAATTCTTCTCTGTGTACAGGGAAGGTCTGACTTGTCTCTGCTTTATAGAGTACAGGCTGAGAAATGAGAATGAAGGTAATTTGTCTAGACTGGGAAGTTAATCCAGGTTTAAAGTACAATATAATAGAGATCTCATTAAGCCACCCTCGGAATGGCTGGGTGTACTTCAGCTGCTCCTGGGCAGCACAGTTTGCTTCTGGAGAAGCTGTCCCTGTGCAGCAGTCAGGAAATAGCTCAGCTCATTTACCCAGAGACTCCTGAGCAGTCTGGCAAAATGAAAGCTGCATCCCTTTCTGCTTGCTGTGCAGCTGCATCAGGATTCTACTTCCTTCCTTCATGTGTGAAAACCTTATACAAGGCTTGTACCTGCTGTTCATTTTGCAGTTTACACTCCAGTGGTGCCCTGAGTGGGAGCCATGTGAGGATAGGGAGGGAAGGGAGGTGGGCTGGTCACTCTGGGGACAGCAGCTTGCTCTCTGTTATACCTGTGACCCATGGTTTGCTTTGGGGGGGTGCTTTCATAAATCAAAGCATTTGCTTTCTGTGATGCTCTAATGAATCAAGAACTACAGTAGTTGCAAAGCCAGGATGCTTCTCAGCTGTCCAGCAGCCTTTGTCAGTCTGGCTTGGGCTGAGGAAGGTTCAGTCATCAGTCTCAGTTCAACATGGGAGTTCCTTTTAATACTTGCTAAGCCTTCCAGCTTGTGCCTCCCCTGCAGCCTGTGCTCCCAGGTACCTTCTCCTAAGCAGCATACTGTGCTTGGCATGTTTTCAGAGAATGGGAGGGGGCTGAGGACAACTTGCACTGCAGTAGGACAGAAGGTGGGTGCTTCCAAACTAGAGATGCTCTAGGAAATGAAGAACAGCAGTCAAGAGAAGTGTCAGTTTCACCCCTCTGGTGCCAGCCCCTTGGACTGGAATGGAAGGCTCTGTGACACTGTGAGGGTCACTGCCAGAATGGGATGCCTTTCAGGGCTCTATCTGCTCATAAAATGCTCCAGGCCACACTTCTTTTTTGGAGGCAGAAGGAAACATTGAAGGGGGGATGGGGAGTGGACCCTATAGCACATTGTGTCCTGGGGGCTTTCCACACAGATACCAGTCTGTGGGACATCTCCGTGCCACAGCCGGCCCGCGGCCTTGCCCGGGCCCATGGGCCTTGTCTGGCTGAGCAGCAGCTCCCAGGCTGCTTCACACCATTTTTCTATTGGCTTTACTCTCTGATCCAGCCAAAGGGCTTGTGGAGGTTTCAGAAGTGTCATAAAGCCAGTCTGGATTCTAACAGCTGGGCTCATTCAGTTACCAGATGGAGAGTTTTCCTGGTGCAACTAGTGAGACCAGGCCGAGAGTCAAGCACAAATTGCAGCTAGATAAGGGGCTTAGGG